>BQNB010028714.1:0-44724 GCA_026074375.1 Tanacetum coccineum
TTTGGTGTCCGTTTATGCTAAACGATAATTTTTAACTTACGCGATTTAACTTTATTAAAAGTAAACGCGTACGAGATGAAAACAAAAAAATATATAATGAAATAATTGACGTCGTAAAATGACATGAAAACACGAAATGTTACAGTCTCCTCCGGTTAGAAGAGCCTTGTCCTCAAGGCTCAGGTTGCAACACCTGAAGAAGGTACGGGTTCATAGAAGAGATGCGGAAATTTCTCTTGGATTTGTGTTGATGAAGAGGTGTAGGTTTTATGGTGTCTACTCTCAGCATGACATGGTTCTTCCTAAATGCATAGGTAATCATTTTATGCCCTCAAATATACGAGGGCCAACGATGCAATGCTCATTTTCGTCAAAATAGTGTAATGTATTAAATGTTTCCAATAGTTTTATAACGAGATGAAATAGTTAATAAAGTAAACGTAAAGTGGCTCATTGGGTGACAACAAAATGGTTTATAGGTTGACATCGAGATTGTTTCTAAAGCGATAGGTCATAACAAGTATAAAGAATATCCAAACAAACATAGAAGCAGTCAAAGAAAAAGAACGTAAAAAGTCGTGTTCTAAAGGTAGGTTCTCCAAGGTTACACGTTAATTGTCGTACTCCCATCAACTGGAAGCCTTCAAAACGATGGATTACGAAATAACATATGCGATTCAAAATCATAAGAAGAGTGTTCCAACTCGGAGTCGAATGCTAAAGTAACTAGTATTGGTGTTCGAGAGAGTAAATGAGAAATCAGAAAGTACGCGAAAAATCAGAGTGATCAGTATTTATATAATAGACCGATATAAGGTAAATAGTAAGACGTCATATGATAGATGTAAGAGAACGAAATCATAGTCTAGTATTAAATACTCATTATCCATGTAATGGGCAAAAGAGAGCATATAAGTTACCTGGGAGCAAGCGCGCGCGGATATCGGATAAAACAAGGAAAGACTCTATATTTTGAAAAACATGGTCATAGTCTAGGTTTTGAAAACGACCTAGTTCTCTATGACTTCAGCTCTGATACCAATCTGTCACACCCCCAAAATCGGACGGCAGCGGAATAGTAACATTGGGGTGCGACTTCAAGGCACAAAGTACAAGTCACAGAAAACGACCTCAAAAGAGACGTTTAAATAAATTTCATATTCGTTATATTAAAATCAGAGTTACAAAGGATCCCATTTATAATGCAATAGAAACATTTTTTTTAAACGTTTGTCGAATGGTATACAAGTTATTAAGCCTTCAAAAATATATCCGCGCGACTCGAATGCTCCCAATGCTCAGCTAGCAAAATAATAACCTGAGAAAATACACGCAAAAACGTCAACAATAATGTTGGTGAATTCATAGATTTAAGTAAAAGCAGTATTGAAATAGTTTAAGAAATATTTCAGAAGAAAAGCAGCGTTACAACATTTAAAAGTGTTATTTCCGAAATCCATCTGAAATTCAAGTAGTAATTCAGTAAATCAAGAAGTATTTAAAAGTGGACCACAAGACTTAGGTAATGGTAGACTAAATATGTATTCCAAAGTCCAAAACAAATAATAGCAGTGTAACATCCGAAATTTTTTGAATTTTTGAATGACGATTTCAATCGTTGACTTTTAGGGCCTGGCTTGACTTATAAGAACGACCATCTAAAGCACGTTTTCATTATTCAGACTCTAAAGCAATTCGAAGTAAAACGACATTCCTTACAACTTTTTAGTTTTGACTGAGACCCGGAAACAGTCAGAAGGTGACTGAAATGCCCCCGCAAGATTTTAAAAACACAAAAATAATTAAATTACATTTAATTATCACGTTTTATTAAATGAGAATATTTAATAAATTATTTAACATTTTATTTAGTAACGTTTATTGAAGACGCGGATATTCGAGTTAAAATCCATTTTTATTTCATACAATGCGTAACCGGTTCACAAAATAAATAACAAATATTTTATCAAATGTTATAAAATATTTATGAAATATTATCAAATAAATACTCATTTTTATCAGAAAAATGATTTGGAAAACAATGGCGAAAGTTTCGTGCGATGAATCATCCATTAAGTGGCCTAAACGAGTCCCGAACCAGTATTTTATAAAAGTTTCTCGACAAGTTACACTTTTAGTCCCTCGAGTATTAAACCCTTACCATTTCATTTTATAAGTTTTATATATAAATAAAATTTATAACTTATTATTTCATTATTACAAAAATATACACACACACATACTCATCTTCCTCACTCTCTCTCTCCCATTTATCCGGCCACCACAGCCGCCGCCGGCCACCACCCAACCGCCGCCGGTCACTTTTCCGGCCAAACTCCGGCGAACCCAAAAATGATAAAAAGTTAGATAATGCTCGGATCTACCCGATCCCCATATCCACGTGCCTCCACCACCACTCAGCCCACACCACCGCCACCCCATCGTCATCATCATCTCATCGTCATCATCACCACCGTCGCATCATCATCCTCTCCTCGCCGTCGTCACCCCCGCTGTCACCTTGATAGTGGGTGCGTTTGGATCCGGGGTTAGCACCAAGATAGGGTGCGTTGGGTTTTTATAAACCACTAGGGTGCATGTGGTTTTGAAAACGACCTAGGGTGCGTTTGGTTTGTTTGCACCAGCTGGATGCGTTCGGTTTGGGTTTCACAGACACAAGGGCGCGTCTGTGTCTGTGGTTAGCACAATAAGGGCGCGTTTGGTTTTACAGAAACGCAGCAAGGGGCGTTTGGATATAAGTTCTAGCAGCAAGGGTGTGTTTGGATGTTATAAATAAGAAAAGGGTGCGTTCGGTATTAAACCACAACCAATAGGGTGTGTTTGGTTGATACAAAAATTCATAAGGGTGTGTTTGGTTTGGCTGTTAACAGCAATAAGGGCGCGTTTGGCTTACCTCAAGCAACGTAGGGTGCGTTTGTTTTAGTAGAAACACACAAGGATGTGTTTGGCGTAGCCACAGCCGCAAGGGGCACGTTTGGTTGGCTGCGTTTCAGCCGAGTAGGGTTAGGACCCGTTTGGTTTAATCGGTTAATAAACACTAAAAATGATTTTACACACACACACACACATATACTATATATATATATATATATATATATATATATATATATATATATATATTAAAACCGGATCTAAAGTGGTGGATTAAATTGGTTAAATTAGTGAATTGATTGTTATATTCATTGAGTATATTTTACAATCCAATTAGGGTATTTGGATTGAGGGAAGATGGTTAACTTTTGTTAATATGGAAAACGTTAAACAAATGAATAGGTCATGCCGAGATTTTTATAAATCGCTACACTTAGTAAACTTTTACAAATCTTACTTTACTTATTATCCTGAAAAGGACGAATTAAATGCCTTAAGAATTATTAGATCGTGAAGAACCGGTAATCAAACGTAAGCTATAATTTTAGAGATTTCATTTATCTAATCCGCAACTTTAAACGTGCGTTTATTTTTATAAAGAAACTTTCTATTAAATCATTTGGGGATATCCGGGCACGTGTCGAATTATTTAGTTTTATTTATTTTTATCATCTTTCTTATATAATACTTGGAAAGTATTATATAATTAGACCATTTTATTTAATTGTCACCTTTTAGATATAACACATGTCGTGTAATATATACGCTTCGAGTTATTCATTTGGTTGTGTATCTTGTTATATAATTCACGGTATGAATTATATACTTGGTCATTTTTCATTATGTAATATATACGAAATATATTACACACTCTGCGTTTACTTTTTGATTTATTTATTTAACCAACCACCAAGCTATTACAACTTTAAATCTAAATCTTTTATCAACGTGTCGCATTGATGTACTCATTCATCGAAAAATTATCCTAGGCTAGTAGGATATAACCATTAAGATAAACCGCAACTTCTTGGTAGAGCCATTCCAGTTTCCGTTTTGTCTGGCGCATAATATGCGCATTCCCGCCAATCGTTCTACAACATCGATGTGAGTTTATAGCCCCTCTTTCACTTGTTTTACATTTACTTTACAAATCTCGGGGGAGAATACATGCTCAATACAACTTGTTTACATATTCATTTACAATATCTTTTACATACTATTCTACACACTTGGTTTACATACTTGATTTCGCAACTCATTACAAACACCATTACATGGTTGATTACAAACTTGGTTTCATACTTCGTTACATACTCATTTGCATACACGTTTACGAAATTGCTTACATACTCATTACAAACTCAATTACTTGATTTATATCACACTCTTTCTACTTATGGATTTAAGTACTCAAAGCTTTTACGAATATGATGGTTACTTTATTTTTGGACACAAGTGTTTTCGGTTATCATTTCCTGTTTACGTGTTTGCCTAAGTAGCTAAACCCACTATTGCCCATTATCATGAACTGTTAAATTCTTGACCGGAGGACCGGTTGAGGGAGCGCGAGTGTATAAATAGATCTATTTGGGATTGACATCCCTGTTCGGGTGAGTAGCTCTCACTAGTTTCGACAGTACTGAAACACGAATGCATACATGTCGGAACAATTTGGATGTTACGGGTTTGAACATCTACACGGGCCTTTATTTGCATTAAATTGCATACATAGATGTCGAGCTTCGGTGTCATGAGCTTAGTGCAACCGTAGATACATTTATGTGGTACTGTATCTGTTATAGTAGACCCATACATTTGGAAAATCAACAAAATCACTGTCCATACTTCCTTATTGAACATTACTAATTACAGAACACTTTTCATTATACTATGGTGAAGCAATAGACACTAAACTCTTTCGGTTCTACATTTACTTTTACATTTTTGGCGATTATCATAAGGATTGAAATGGTCGTGCATACTTTATAAACTTTTGGGTTTCAACATTTACATTTATACTTACAAAACTCTATGAACTCACCAACTTTATGTTGACAATTCTAAGCATGTTTTTCTCAGGTGAATTAGACGCTTGGCTCACTTGATGTGCATTGGAGTCTAAATTTAACAAGATTTATTCATGGATTTCTACTTACATACAAATGATCAAATCTTGTTGGGTTATTTTCAAGCTTTTCATTGTGATGCAATTATGGGACACATGTTATATCAATTTCAAGGAAATCAACGAGATTACTTTTCAAACGACACATTTAGAGGTCGTTCTCTTGTATCTTGTACTGTTGTATTATGAAGTAACGCTCCCAGACATATTTCTGCTGAGACACATTTTTGGGGGTGTTACAGACAAGGGAAAGGGTAAAGACGTTGATGGACCTTCTGTGAACATGACAAAAGAGGGTAAAATAAGAACAACAAACAAAACAAATGAAAGAAACATGATTTCAAAGAACACGGGAGTGGTTCAGGTTCCAACAAAAACCTAAGTTGGAATGTTGGAAGTATGGTAAGTTCTGGTCATTCAAGAGTGGATTTGCCGTAGATTAGTGGTAATAAGAAGAACGTAAATGCTAGTGGTTCGGGAAAGGGGTCTAAGGACCATTCCCAAGACCAAGGTCAGAATTTAGTGCCTGTTTGGAACAGATTTGTTAAATTTCCTATTTCACTAATTTGTGAAGCATTTTA
Source organism: Tanacetum coccineum (assembly GCA_026074375.1). NCBI lineage: Eukaryota > Viridiplantae > Streptophyta > Magnoliopsida > Asterales > Asteraceae > Tanacetum > Tanacetum coccineum. The sequence continues at coordinate 5,599 of BQNB010028714.1, forward strand.
TGTGCAGGTTGATGCAATTGCGTGGTGGATTGATTCCGGCTCTACAACTCATGTTTGTAAAGATCGTTGCTGGTTTGAGACATATGAACCAGTGGAAGACGAATCTGTACTTTACATGGGTGATGATCATTTCGCTCCTGTTCATGGAAAAGGAAGTGTAGTGCTGGAATTTAGGTTATGAAAATCTATTACTTTGTTTAATGTGTTGTATGTTCCAAAACTTTGTAAGAATTTAATTTCTGGTCCTGTATTAAATAAGTGTAGATATAAGCACGTTTATGAATCCGATAAGTATATCTTATCGAAGTGTGGTGTATTTGTAAGATTTGGTTATTATAACAATGGTATGTTTATGTTGAATTTAAATAAAGTTCCGGATGATTCGGATTCTGTTTATATGTCTTCATCTACTATTGTTAATTCCTAATTATGGCATGCTCGTTTAGGACATGTGCACTATAAAAGAATGCATGAAATGTCTAAAGATGAATGGATACCTGCTATTGATGAAAATCCTAATAAATGTACTACTTGTATGTTAACAAAAATCACTAGGAAACCTTTTAAGAGTATAACAAGGAAATCTGTCATACTTGAATTGATACATAGTGATTTGTGCGATTTTCATGCAACACCATCTTTAGGTAATAAAAATTATGTGATAACTTTTATAGATGATGCCTCTAGGTTTTTCTATGTTTACTTGCTACATGCTAAGGATGAAGCCCTTGATAAATTTAGAATTTATAAAACATAAGTTAATCGCAACAAAATGACTTAATTAAAACCTTACGCACAGATAGAGGTGGTGAATATTATGATCCTGTATTTTTCCAATCTGTAGGAATCATTCATGAAACTACAGCTCCTTATACATAACAGCAAAATGGTGTGGCTGAAATAAAAAATAGAGCTCTTAAGGTAACAACACCATAATCACTATAAAGCTAAAACCAAATGGTTAATTTATGTTATCTTAACGGGTCTAGGATGTATGGGGTTCTAGGGAGAAGCCATGTTAACAACTTGCTATTTATTGAATAGAGTTCTAAATAAAAGGAACAAGACTACCCCATATGAACTTTGGTATTAGAAACGACCCAAGTTGTCATTTTTACGAGTTTGGGGTTTTAGGGCCGTTGTTAGGCTTCTGGATCCAAAAAGGACGAAAAAAAAAAAAGAAAAAGAAAAATACTTTGGGTGGAAAAGGGTATTATATGCATTTTGTTGGATATGCTGAGCATTCAAAGGCTTTTAGGTTTTATGTTATTGAACCTAATGACTCGGTTTTTTCGGAATCGTCGTGAAATGTATTATCTTATAAAAATATAAAATAAGTATATTTTTATAGCACTTTGGGACAGAATGTTTGCATGACATTCTTAAGTTCATTTTTGGCTTTGTTTTTATATTTTACCACTTTATACTTTTTACTACAAGTCTTATACTTTATATATATCATATATCATATGTATATTATGTCCATAATCCCATCAAAGTCATTTTGTCCAAGATCATCAAGATCACAAGTTATTATCTTTTCATGAAATCATAAACTTTCTTACTTAACTTTCAATTACAAGTTTACATATGAACTTTTTATACTTAAACCAAGATTGTACAAGACTTATATATCCTTTATTTTATGATATTACCAACATCATAATATGTGAGAAAGTGTACAAAATCATAATCACAAGAAAAATTATATTTTTCATGTTCAAAAGTATTCCTAATGGTGATTTCACTAAATAGCACATCATATTTATAAAAACTCATAACATGAAAGCATAAAGGTTTAAAATAGACCTTATGATGTATGATGATGATGAGAAACAAATACTAAACCCGTGTTTAGCCTTAAAACCAAAGCTTGCACTTAAGAAACCCTAGTTTTCTCAAGAAAACCCTAATCTTGCTTTTACTTGATTAATACTTGAAAAAGGTTAGCCAATGCTTGGGATCACCTTAGAATACCTTATAATGGATGTGTATAGGAGTGTATGGGTTGTAGAAAAATTTGTATGGGTTTGGTTGGGTGATGCTTGTATGCCGTAGCATATAGGGTGGACAAGGGAGGTGATTTTGTGAATTTTTCTCTAAGTATAATGCTTGTATGAGTTACTTGCTAGTCATGCATGTTATATAAGATGTTAGGTTAGTCAAGGGGACATAAAAGGGTCTTAGGAATGGCCATGGTCAAGGTATGGTAGGCATGGTCCAAGGTAAGCTAGGTATGGTGTTGCCATAATGAAGCATGGCATGAAATTGACCAATCTTGAAGCCTTATCTTATTTTTCATGTACATATTTGAATATGATGCATGATTTTCGGTGGAACAAAGATATACATGATATATTTATGTAACTTTTATGTATTGGGTATAAAAGTGGGTATTTGTTGAAGCGTAGAAAAGTTTTTGTGGTTCCGGGAGTGCCTAAACGCAATTTATCGCGAAACGTATACACTTTACGTATCCGATAAAAATAAAATGAACAAAGTTAATAATTATCCTCAAAATAATTATATAACCCTTGCTTGATGTAAACATTTAATTGTTTGATGCCCGATTACATTGAACGCTAATTTTTAGCTTACGCGATTTAAACTTAATTCATGAAATTACAAGCAAACGCGTACAATACTAAAAATAAATAGCATAGTTATCGACGTCGCCAATGACTTGAAAACACAGGGTGTTATAAATACAATATATAAATATGGCCTACATTGCCCGTGATGATGTTCAACCCGTAACATCCAGTATCCGACATGATATACGTTCGTTTCCAGTGATAGCTAGTCACCCGAACGGGGAGGTCAATCCCAAATAGATCTATCTATAATCATTCGCGCTTACTTTCTAGTAATTGACAGTTCATGATTCATAGGCATAGTGGGTTTTCGCTACTTAGGCAAAACGTAATCATAATAAAATATACACTTGCGTCCAATTTGTAAAACATGCATATGTTTCTCACCCCAAAAACTTGTAATTTAATAATTGTAAAACATGGGGCTATGAACTCACCTTGAGTGAGTAAACTGATAACAAAATATCCCAAGTAAAAACGCGTCACGCTATATGCTCGATATGAAACTTTGTTTATATAGGTCGAATCAGTATTCAAGTTACGTTGTTCTTACAACAATGTATAAAATATATATATATTTTTAAATCATCGTACTGTGCGTTTCGGGCTATCATAATTAAGAGGTCTTGGGACATGGAAGTAGTGGAGTTAGGACACTTTAATTCGTATTAAAGTATCAACAAATACTGCCAAACGCCATCCCGGAAAAAAGCCTCATTTTGGAAATTCCCTAGTAATATAACACTTCGTTAACTAATATATATATATTCTAATTTAAGTCTATATCACATCTAATCGTTTAAGTGAAATGTAATTATAAAAGTAAAAAGTTTTTATTACGCCTTTAGTACAAATGACATAAACTTTGTCGTTTTTTTTAAGCTGTTTCTTGCGTTTCTTTACGATCACGCTTTCGTATTAGATGAGTGATCATATAATTACATTTTTAGGTTTTTGAGATTCTGTGATGAATCGTGTTTTTACTGTTCACAAACAGCTATTAATTTTTTTTATACTTTTAATTAAGATTAAAAACCCGTTTTTTGTGTAAATCTTATTCGTTATAGGCTCCATTTTTAGTGATTCTTTCGAGAACGTTCTGTAATGGAAAGTTTTATATATTATGGAATGTTTTATAAATGTAATTAGTTTCTGGGGTGGGAATAGTACTTTTTATCAAAAAATTTTTTATAAAAGTATTAACTTTGTAAACTTGTAAATAGCGTATCTTCTTCGTTATTAATCGGTTTTTCGAGTTCTTTATGACCCCTCGATCCTTGTGACATGTAGTATTTTATAAAATCATAAAACATATATGTAAATTTCGAATCTTAAACAGCCCCTTAAGATATTTTTTCCAAAATGTGTTTAAAACTTGTTTTTAGGACTTTTTAGAAACCCTAATTTGCACTTAAACATGTTTATACTTAACCAACATGTTAAAACACTTATACATTCCTTTTAACATCATATTAGCATCCATATGGCATGTAAATAAGTTCACAAAACAATGATCATAAGTAAATATTCATTTTACATATTCAAAAGTACCCTAAATGGTGATTTAGCTAAATATAACATATGAACACATAAAATCTTAGTTATGAATAGATTAAGCTTTTGATATAACCTTGTGTGGATGAGTAGAGAAGAGAATAACAATCACACCCTTGTGATTAAACCTCTTGGCTTGAAAAATTAGGATGAAACCCTAATTTTTACCAAAAACCCTAATCTTGCAATAACTTGTTAAAACCCTTTCAAAGCTTAACCAACCCTTCAAATCTTCTTAGAATACCTTAAGTATGATATGTAAACACTAATATGGTGAAAGAAAATCAAAGTATGGATTGTGTTTGGCAAGGGTTTTGAGCCGTGGGCTAGGTAGAGAGAAAGGAAGAGTTTTGTGATTTTTCTTGTAAAGGAAATGTCTTGTGTGAGTTTTCTATGACCCTTGCATGCTTATTTATACTACTTGGTAGATATTTGTGTGTCTAGTTGATGTATGAAAGGTGGCAAAGCTTCTTGAAGAAGATTGGATGATATGAGAATAAGATAGGCTTATTTAGAGCTTATCTTGGTCTAGTCATGGTTCAAGTTGCATGAAGATATTTTACAAAGCTTCTTGGTGACTCTTCTTGGCTTATCCTAGTCATATTACACGAAATATATGTATATGAATAAGTTAGATATGTATTTGATCATTTATATAATGTATACTTGCATTATATGAAGTATAATGTAGTATAGACTTGGAAAAATGTATAACTTGTACATTGTAAGTTATGATTTGAATTCCTTCATAATGAATATGTATGAAGTGATAAATACTTGAAGTTTTAAATAAACTTTAAGTATTGGGTATAAATTTTGGGTATTTGATGAAGCGTAGATAAGTTAACGTGCTTCCGGGAAGGCTTAAACGTATTTTATCGCGAAACGTATACACTTAACGTAACCAATAAAAATAAAATGTGCAATGATAATAATTATCCTCTAAATAATCATATAACACTTGCTTGATGTAAACATTTAATTGTTTAATGCCCGTTTACATTGTATAATCATTTTCAGTTTACGCGATTTAGCTTAACGATTATGATTTAAAAGCAAACGCGTAAAACCCTAAAAATAATTAGTGGATTAAATAATGTCGTACAATGACCTAAAACACGAGGTGTTATAGTCTTCCCCCGTTAAATGAGCCTTGTCCTCAAGGCTTATCACATGGCACTTTACGACAGTGCAGTCTTGGTGAAGAGGTGTGGATATTTCTTCCTGAATTAATCTTCACGTTCCCACGTAAACTCAGGACCCCGCCTAGAGCCCCAGCCCAAAAACTGTGTCGAAAATTAAAAAAAGAGTAAAAAAACATACCATAAACTTCTAAATTTGAAACGTTTTGGGCACGAAAGTTCCATAAACCGCCGTAGGGCATTTACCAAGACGTTCTCCTTGTTGCAAGCTTCAATTTTCTTGGTCCTGGGCAAGAAACGAAGCCCCGTAGCGTAAGGTTTGCTAGTTTTAATAGATTATTACATTTATACAAGTTTTCTAAATATATAAAACAATCATAGATGACTAAATCTTGTAGTAATATTTGTTATTATGTCCATACAAAAATAATAACACTATATTTGGATATACTAAAGGCTAACCGTTAAAGCATAAACACTAGATACTATAGAAATTAAAAAATCAAAAACGCCTACCTAAATTTATTGTATATAATGCAAAAAGTTTTCAAAATATGTAGCATTTGCCTTTACTAGCATTAAATTTTACTATATTTTGGTATATTGTGATTTATAGTACTTATTTCATCTTATTGGATTTTCACGTTCCAAGGTTTAGTATAGGTAACCCTTAAGCATAAACACTAGATACTACCGATTTACAAATTTGAATGTGTTGATTCATCGAAATTTTCTAAACTATGTTGATTACCGGATACCGTAATACATAAGCTTCGATTTGCTTGGTCTTGGGCCAGAACGACAGCACCGTTTTTTTTTTGCGCATGTTATGCTAGTTTAATAGATTATTACATTTATACAAGGTTCCTAAAGATATAAAACGATCATGGATGACTAAATCTTGTAGAAATGGTTGTTATTATGTCCATACAATGATAATAACACTTTATTTGGGTATACTTAAGGCTAACCCTTAATGCATAAACACCAGATACTATACATAATACTAAATCAAAAAAGCAGTCCCATACCTTATTTTATTGTATTATAACGCATCTTTCCATAATTATGCCTATTATATTTTTAGAACTGGTTATTCTAGTACCACAATACGATTATTAAATAGTCCAAGAAGCTTGAGACGGGACTAAAAAGCAAAAGGGTCGGACCCTAGCCCAAAAACAGAGTTCAAAAAAATTGAAAAGGTAAAAAAACATATATAACTAATAAAATTGAATGTTTTGGGCACGAAAGTTCCATAAACCGCCGTAGGACATTTACCAAGACGTTCTCCTTGTTGAAAGCTTCAATTTGCTTGGTCCTGGGCAAGAAACGAAGCCCCGTAGCGTAAGGTTTGCTAGTTTTAATAGATTATTACATTTATACAAGTTTTCTAAATATATAAAACGATCATAGATGACTAAATCTTGTAGAAACGGTTGTTATTATGTCCATACAATGATAATAACACTATATTTGGGCATACTAAAGGCAAACACTTAAAGCATAAATAGTATATACTATAGAAAATACAAAATTGAAAACGCCTACCGAAATGTATTGTATATAACGCAAAATGTTTTCAAAGTATATAGCATGCACTTTACTATCATTAGAATTTTACTATGTTTTTGTAATATTGTGATTCTATAACTACTTAATATCATTTTAGATGAGGTTTTCAAGTCCAAGGGTTTAGTAAAGGCTAAACCTTAAAGCATAAACACCAGATACTACAGAATTTACAAATTGAACACGTTTATTCACAAGAATTCTTCTAAATATCGTTGATTACACGAATACCGATAATCATGATCTTTCTATAATTATGCCTATTATATTTTTAGAACTGTTTATTCTAGCACCACAATACGATTATTAAATAGTCCAAGAAGCTTGAAACGGGACTAAAAATCAAAAGGGTTGGACCCTAGCCCAAAAACAGAGTTCAAAAAAATTGAAAAAGTAAAAAAACGTACATAACTCATAAAATTGAGTGTTTTGGGCTCGAAAGTTCCATAAACCGCCGTAGGCCATTTACCAAGACGTTCTCCTTGTTGCAAGCTTCGATTTGCTTGGTCCTGGCCAGAAATGAAGCCCCGTAGCGTAAGGTATGCTTGTTTTAATAGATTATTACATTTATACAAGTTTTCTAAAGATATAAAACGATCATAGATGACTAAATCTGGTAGAAACGATTGTTATTATGTCCATACAAAAATAATAACACTATATTTGTGTATACTAAAGGCTAACCCTTTACCAGATACTATAAAAATTACAAAATCGAAAACGCCTATCTAAATTTATTGTATATAATGCAAAAAGTTTTCAAAATATTTAGCATGCACTTTAGTTGCATTAAAATTTTACTATGTTTTTGTAATATTTTGATTCTATAAGTACTTAATATCATCTTAGATGAGATTTTCACGTCCAAGGGTTTAGTAAAGGCTAAACCTTAAAGCATAAACAGAAGATACTACAGAATTTACAAATTGAACATGTTGATTCACACGAATTCTTCTAACTATCGTTGATTACACGAATACCGATAATCATAAGCTTCGATTTGCTTGGTCCTAGGCCAGAAACGAAGCCCCGTGGCGCAAGTTATGCTAGTTTTAATAGATTATTACATTTATACAAGGTTTCTAAATATATAAAACGAATATAGATGACTAAATCTTGTAGAAATGGTTGTTATTATGTCCATACAATGATAATAACACTTTATTTGGGTATACTTAAGGCTAACCGATACTATACAAAATACAAAATCGAAAACGCCTACCTAAATTTATTGTATATAACGCAAAAAGTTTTCAAAATATTTAGCATGCACTTTACTAGCATTAAAATTTTACTATGTTTTTGTAATATTGTGAGTCTATAAGTACTTAATATCATCTTAGATGAGATTTTCACGTCCAAGGGTTTAGTAAAGGCTAAACCTTAAAGCATAAACACCAGATACTACAGAATTTACTAATTGAAAATGTTGATTCACACGAATTCTTCTAACTATCGTTGATTACACGAATACCGATAAACATAAGCTTCGATTTGCTTGGTCCTGGCCAGAAAAGAAGCCCCGTAGCGCAAGTTATGCTAGTTTTAATAGATTATTACATTTATACAAGGTTTCTAAAGATATAAAACGATCATAGATGACTAAATCTTGTAGAAATGGTTGTTATTATGTCCATTCAATAATAATAACACTTTATTTGGGTATACTTAAGTCTAACCCTTAAAGCATAAACACCAGATACTATACAAAATACAAAATCCAAAATGCCTACCTAAATTTATTGTATATAACGTAAATAGTTTTCAAAATATTTAGCATGCACTTTACTAGCATTAAAATTTTATTATGTTTTTGTAATATTGTGATTCTATAAGTACTTAATATCATCTTAGATGAGGTTTTCACGTCCAAGGGTTTAGTAAAGGCTAAATCTTAAAGCATAAACACCAGATACTATAGAATTTACAAACTGAACATATTGATTCACACGAATTCTTCTAACTATCGTTGATTACACGAATACCGATAATCATGATCTTTCCATAATTATGCCTATTATATTTTTAGAACCGGTTATTCTAACGCCACAATACGATTATTAAATAGTCCAAGAAGCTTGAAACGGGCCTAAAAAGCAAAAGGGTCGGGCCTAGTTCAAAAAATTAAAAAGTATATAAAAATCATAAATAACTCATAAACTTGAGTGTTTTAGGCTCGAAAGTTCCATAAACCGCCATAGGCCGTTTACCGTGACGTTCCCCTTGTTGCGAGCTTCGATTTGCTTGGTCCTGGGCGAGAAACGAAGCCCCGTAGCGCAAGTTATGCTAGTTTTAATAGATTATTACATTTATACAAGTTTTTTAAAGATATAAAACGATCATAGATGATTAAATCTTGTAGAAACGGTTGTTATTATGTCCATACAATGATAGTAGCACTATATATGGGTACACTAAAGGCAAACACTTAAAGCATAAACACTAGATACTATAGAAAATACCAAATCGAAAACGCCTACCGAAATTTATTGTATATAACGCAAAAAGTTTTCAATATATTTAGCATGCACTTTACTAGCATTAAAATTTTACTATGTTTTTGTAATATTGTGATTCTATAAGTACTTAATATCATCTTAGATGACGTTTTCACGTCCAAGGGTTTAGTAAAGGCTAAACCTTAAAGCATAAACACCAGATACTACAGAATTTACAAACTGAACATGTTGATTTACACGAATACCGATAATCATGATCTTTCCATAATTATGCCTATTATATTTTTAGAACTGGTTATTCTAGTACCACAATACGATTATTAAATAGTCCAAGAAGCTTGAGACGGGAATAAAAAGCAAAAGGGTCGGACCCTAGCCCAAAAACAGAGTTCAAAAAAATTAAAAAGGTAAAAAAACATATATAACTCATAAAATTGAATGTTTTGGGCACGAAAGTTCCATAAACCGCCGTAGGCCATTTACCAAGACGTTCTCCTTGTTGCAAGCTTCAATTTGCTTGGTCCTGGGCAAGAAACGAAGCCCCGTAGCGTAAGGTTTGCTAGTTTTAATAGAATATTACATTTATACAAGTTTTCTAAATATATAAAACGATCATAGATGACTAAATCTTGTAGAAATGTTTGTTATTATGTCCATATAAAAATAATAACACTATATTTGGATATACTAAAAGCTAACCATTAAAGCATAAACACTAGATACTATAGAAATTACAAAATAGAAAACGCCTACCTAAATTTATTGTATATAATGCAAAAAGTTTTCAAAATATTTAGCATGCACTTTACTAGCATTAAAATTTTACTATATTTTGGTAATATTGTGATTCTATAAGTACTTAATATCATCTTAGATGAGATTTTCACATCCAAGGGTTTAGTAAAGGCTAAACCTTAAAGCATAAACACTAGATACTATAGAATTTACAAATTGAATGTGTTGATTCACACGAATTCTTCTAACTATCGTTGATTACACGGATACCGATAATCATAAGCTTCGATTTGCTTGGTCATGGGCCAGAAACGAAGCCCCGTAGCGCAAGTTATGCTAGTTTTAATAGATTATTACATTTATACAAGTTTTCTAAAGATATAAAATGATCATAGATGACTAAATCTTGTAGAAACGGTTGTTATTATGTCCATACAATGATAATAGCACTATATTTCGGTATACTAAAGGCAAACACTAAAGCATAAACAGTAGATACTATAGAAAATACAAAATCGAAAACGCCTACCGAAATTTATTGTATATAACGCAAAAAGTTTTCAAAATATTTAGCATGCACTTTACTAGCATTAGAATTTTACTATGTTTTTGTAATATTGTGATTCTATAAGTGCTTAATATCATTTTAGATGAGGTTTCACGTCCAAGGGTTTAGTAAAGGCTAAACCTTAAAGCATAAACACTAGATACTACAGAATTTACAAATTGAACACGTTTATTCACAAGAATTTTTCTAAATATCGTTGATTACACTAATACCGATAATCATGATCTTTTTATAATTATGCCTATTATACTTTTAGAACTATTTATTCTAGCACCACAATACGATTATTAAATAGTCCAAGAAGCTTGAAACGGGACTAAAAAGCAAAAGGGTCGGACCGTAGCCCAAAACAGAGTTCAAAAAAATTGAAAAAGTAAAAAACGTACATAAGTCATAAAATTGATTGTTTTGGGCTCGAAAGTTCCATAAACCGCCATAGGCCATTTACCAAGACGTTCTCCTTGTTGCAAGCTTCAATTTGATTGGTCATGGGCAACAAACGAAGCACCGTAGCGTAAGGTTTGCTAGTTTTAATAGAATATTACATTTATACAAGTTTTTTAAAGATATAAAACGATCATATATGACTAAATCTTGTAGATACTTTTGTTATTATGTCCATACAAGAATAATAACACTATATTTGGGTATACTAAAGGCTAACCCTTAAAGCATAAACACTAGAGATTATAGAAATTACAAAATTGAAAACGCCTACCTAAATTTATTGTATATAATTCAAAAAGTTTTAAAAATATTTAGCATGCACTTTACTAGCATTAAAATTTTACTATGTTTTTGTAATATTGTGATTAAATACCGATAATCAAGATCTTTCCATAATTATGCCTATTATATTTTTAGAACTGGTTATTCTAGCACCACAATACGATTATTAAATAGTCCAAGAAGCTTGAAACGGGCATAAAAAGCAAAAGGGTCGGACCCTAGCCCGAAAACAAAGTTCAAAAATATTGAGAAAGTATATAAAAACATAAATAACTCAAAAAGTTGAGTGTTTTGGGCTCGAAAGTTCCATGAACCGCCGTAGGATGTTTACCACGACGTTCTCCTTGTCGCAAGCTTCGATTTGCTTGGTCCTGGGCCAGAAACGAAGCCCCGTAGCGCAAGTTATGCTAGTTTTAATAGATTATTATATTTATACAAGTTTTCTAAAGATATAAAACGATCATAGATGACTAAATCTAGTAGATAAGTTTGTTATTATGTCCATACATCGATAATAACACTATATTTGGGTATACTAAATGCTAACCCTTAAAGCATAAACACCAAATACTATAGAAAATACAAAAGCGAAAACGCCTACCTAAATTTATTGTACATAACGTAAAAAGTTTTCAAAATATTTAGCATGCACTTTACTAGCATTAGAATTTTACTATGTTTTAGTAATATTATGATTCTATAAGTACTTAATATCATCTTAGATGAGGTTTTCATGTCCAAGGGTTTAGTAAAGGCTAAACCTTAAAGCATAAACACTAGATGCTACACAATTTACAATTTTGTAATATTATGATTATATAAGTACTTAATATCATCTTAGATGAGGTTTTCATGTCCAAGGGTTTAGTAAAGGCTAAACCTTAAAGCATAAACACTAGATACTATAGAAAATACAAAGTCGAAAATGCCTACCTAAATTTATTGCATATAACACAAAAAGTTTTCAAAATATTTAGCATGCACTTTACTAGCATTAAAATTTTACTATGTTTTTGTAATATCGTGATTCTATAAGTACTTAATATCATCTTAGATAAGGTTTTCACGTCTAAGGGTTTAGTAAAGGATAAACTTTAAAGCATAAACACGAGATACTACAGAATTTATAAATTGAACATGTTGATTCACAGGAATTCTTCTAACTATCCTTGATTACACAAATACCGATAATGATGATCTTTCCAAAATTATGCCTATTATATTTTTAGAACTGGTTATTCTAGCACCACAATACGATTATTAAATAGTCTAAGAAGCTTGAAACGGGCCTAAAAAGCAAAAGGGTAAGACCCTAGCCCAAAAATAGAGTTCAAAAAAATTGAAAAAGTACATAAAAACGTACATAACTTATAAAATTGAGTGTTTTGGGCTCGAAAGTTCCATAAACCGCTGTAGGTAGTGTACCACGACGTTCTCCTTGTTGCAAGCTTCGTTTTTCTTAGTCCTGGGCCAGAAACCAAGCCCTGTAGCGTAAGGTATGCTAGTTTTAATAGATTATTTCATTTATACAAGTTTTCTAAAGATATAAAACGATCATAGATGACTAAATCTTGTAGAAACGATTGTTATTATGTCGATACAAAAATAATAACACTATATTTGGGTATACTAAAGGCTAACCCTTAAAGCATATACACCAGATACTATAGAAATTACAAAATCGAAAAAGCCTACCTAAATTTATTATATATAATGCAAAAAGTTTTCAAAATATTTATTAAAGGCTAAACATTCACTCGAATTCTTCTAACTATCATTGATTACACGAATACCGATAATCATAAGCTTCGATTTGCTTGGTCCTAGGCTAGAAACGAAGGCACGTAGCGCAAGTTATGCTAGTTTTAATAGATTATTACATTTATACAAGTTTTCTAAAGATATAAAACGATCATAGATGACTAAATCTTTTAGAAACGGTTGTTATTATGTCCATACAATGATAATAAAACTATATTTGGGTATACTTAAGGCTAACCCTTAAAGCATAAACACCAGATACTATACAAAATACAAAATTGAAAACGCCTACCTATATTTATTGTATATAACACAAAAAGTTTTCAAAATATTTAGCATTCACTTTACTAGCATTAAAATTTTACCATGTTTTTGTAATATTGTGATTCTATAAGTACTTAATATCATCTTAGATGAGGTTTTCACGTCCAAGGGTTTAGTAAAGGCTAAATCTTAAATCATAAACACCAGATACTACAGAATTTACAAACTGGACATGTTGATTCACACAAATTCTTCTAACTATCGTTGATTACACGAATACTGATAATCATGATCTTTCCATATTTATGCCTATTATATTTTTAGAACTGGTTTTTCTAACACCACAATATGAAAATTAAATAGTCTAAGAAGCTTGAAACGGGCCTAAAAAGAAAAAGGGTCGGACCCTAGCCCGAAAACAAAGTTTAAAAAAATTGAAAAAGTAAATAAACACATAAATAACTCATAAAGTTGAGTGTTTTGGGCTCGAAAGTTTCATAAACTGCCGTAGGCCATTTACCACGACGTTCTCCTTGTTGCAAGCTTCGATTTGCTTGGTCCTGGGCCAGAAACGAAGCCCTGCAGCGCAAGTTATACTAGTTTTAATCGATAATTACATTTATACAAGTTTTCTAAAGATATAAAACGATCATAGATGACTAAATCTTGTACAAACGATTGTTATTATGTCCATATAAAAATAATAACACTATATTTGGGTATACTAAAGGCTAACCTTTAAAGCATAAACACGAGATACTATAGAAATTAAAAAATCGAAAACGCCTACTTGAATTTATTGTATATAATGCAAAAGGTTTTCAAAATATTTAGCATGATTTACTACATTTACACTTTTAGTCCTTGTGTTTTAACTTAAACATAAACTAGAGTAATTTCCATATAGACACCATATTTTTTATCCTAACAGATTTCATGTTTAATTACGTGCATTGATTGTGTTTAGTATGATTAATTATTTGTTAAATTAGTTTTGCATGATTTAATATGGCGTTTGTTTTTTTATATATAATATGCAAAAATGATTTTCAAAAATTAATATGGACTAAGAGCAATCAATTAAAATGCTTCTTGTACCTATATTGATATGTACACTTTGCTAAATCGTATTGCTATATACGTAAACTTATTTGAATCCTTGCAAATGTTCTATAACGCATGGGTTTAGTGGTTTCCGTAAGGAACCCCGCAACGAAACAACGCGAGAATAAACATTTTTACATAAATGTTTAAAATAATATTTTAAGTATGTCGTAATCATTACTAGGGTTCGATTATTTCCCGTGGGGAATTAACCTTATCCGTAGTAAGATCACTTATACATGGAAATATTGTAAACATGGTTACCCTAATTTTATAAATTGCATATGGTTGATAAAATTATAGGATTTCTATATATAAAAGGTTTTAAAATGAAAATGGGAATGTTTTAGAAATTACTAGTGTTACAAGGTTGTATGCATGCTTCCTTATACACAATTTTGGTATCACTTGCTTTATCAAATATATACCCTAAAATTAAGTCATTTGCCATCTAAGTATGAAATCACTTGAGTTTGTTTTTTACTCTAAGACAGTCTTAGGTGAATTGCAAAATAAGGTATACAACAATCGCATGGTCAGACCTGAGACTGTATAAGTACTAATTTTGTATTGGACGACTTGTATCGAGTATGGTTGTTCATAACTTCAACCCAAGGCATAAGATGGGGTTAAACATGCTACTTGACATTGTAATTCTGGATTATGATGCCTTGTACCCCTTAAAAGCTGAGAGTTGCACATGTTGGCAATTATCTTCTGCAGATTACCTTTTGATTTTACCATTTCTAGTAGATCAACTGCATTAATGGTAGAATGTCAAGTTGGATCTTAGACCCTTGTAAAAATTAATTGTTTATTTATATATAAACATGGGTATTTAATGTATTAATGCAACGAATACCGTAAACAAAGTTTGCTCTTACTTATGGAAGACAAACTGAGTCTAAATTTTCCTAAGGAAAAGAAAGATTATTTCCTATACTTTTTACTTATGGAAAAAGTTGTCATAGGAATGAAAGAACTATCCTAAATTCTATTTGAAATCATACCAAACTTACATGTTAAAGTATTAATAGACTTCATATATCTTTCAAAGATTGCTCAATATCCTATTTGGTTATTGACATCCTTGTAATCATAATAAGAAAGCTATGATAAACAAGAGAACTATAGGTCGAAACTACCAAGATAAAAGTATATTAGTTGAAGCATACATATAAATGAGGTATATGTAGAGCGGAAATAGACACCACAAATACTGAAAGGCAATAACTAGAGAATCTCGTTCTATAGTTTTTTTCAAAAAACATTAAGAGACGCATATCACACCCTTCGGTTAAAGAGTGATAAAGGAGGAATTGCATGCAATTTTCAAGTTAATAAATATCTTAGATGGCAGAGACTTGAACACTAACCTAACGCTTTCTAGAAAATATAAGTACTTGCTTACTAGTCCAAGCACTCACATTACAATAATGTGTAGATATTCAATAAATAAAAAGATAAATTGCAAACTACTTCACTAAGTGAAGAACACTCACATTGTGTCAATCCCAGTGGGAGTAATGCATTTTATAAACAAAAATGACTAACTTGCGATGTTGTCAAATTCAGTGAGAGTTATGAGTTGTTTCCTCATAAGAATCCTACTTTATTTATGGCTTGGCTTGAAATACTAAAATACTTTCCATGTGTGAAACATCTTCATTTAGTAAGAATCATCGTATAATATCTTTTGATAACTTGTTGCCTTTGAGATGTCGCTTCCGTTTAATGTTATCTTTGATAGTTATGCATGATTCCTTATTAAAAGATAGAGTTCTATATACACTAGCTATGAGCTTGTCACTGACATATTGTCGATACAAACAAACTAACTAGTGTGGTGTTGTTTTATGCAAAGAAGTTATACCCTGCACAAGTGGGATAAATCTTTATTGTGTGCAAGGAACAACTTAGAACAATATGACTAATGGTTTCTCTTGACTACAAAGTAAGAAAAAATTATTACTTCCTCTACTAGACTCTACACATTTAATGTATTAGCCCCGAATTAAGAGAATATGTCAAGATAAAAAGGTAAGCTACATGATTATGTTTTCATGGAAATCATAAAATAGAGTTTGAAATTAACTTGAAATTACTATTGATTTACTTTAGTTTAATAATTGTTATGTCTTCATGTCAAAGATATAGACATTAAGTCCTTTACTTGTGAAAAGCCTTATAACGTAAAGTAAAAAGTTATCTTATTATGTCTTCTTGTTAAAAACATGTACATGTTTCACACCGCGTTAGTGGCGGAAACACGGGATGCAACGATACCGTTCATCGTACAAGATACAAGATCATACACTTTATAATTTACAAAGAAATGAAACTTGAGTTTACATTAATTTTACAAGTTAAGACTTGACAGTAAAATAAACAAAACCCCTATTGACCCAATCCCTTTGGGTTACATATTTGCTCTTCCAACATCATTCACATACCTTTAATTGACACACCTGAAAATGATACTCGAAAACGTCAACAATAATGTTGGTGAGCTCGTAGGTTTGACCTTAAACCCAAAAGCTGTACCAATATCTCAAATCAGTAGACAATAGTGCAATATGACAGTGAATATATAAGAACCACCCATGACTTAGCATCCTCAGTAATCATATAAATACGACCTAGCATACCCACTAGTCGATCACCATGCCTTAGCTTCCCCGCTAGTCATGAAAACACAATATGTCACGTACGCACCTAAATGGCCTACCAGCTGGAGCACTATATTAGGGCATGACCAAAATTAGACATGGCAAATCCTTGCCAATCACCCTTGCCGTGCCAAACATAGTACACGCGTGTAAAATCACAACCCTTGACATGCCGAACATAGTACATGCAAGTAAAGTTACATCACATATATTCACATAACAATCATAAGCACATAATTGTCCCAAAAACAAAACCACGTTTCGCACAATTCAATTCAAAACAGTTCAAAACACATTTGAGTATCATTTTCCCCCAACGAAAAAACAGTAGAAAAAGGGGCCACGAGAACTCACCTCAATAGCAAATAATGCAAACTGCACAAATCTCAAACTCAAAGCACAAATAATCTCAAAGCAAGCGCACAGCAGTACCCGGCCATGACCTAAATCATATTACGAATTACTTATTAAGTGTTGTTTACAAAGTTGTCTTATTGTACAAGTATTCGTCTTTACTCATACCAAGATTCTCAATCTCGTTACAAAACCTCTTTCCTCATCATAAAACCTTTACTCTTTATCTCAAAACCGTTATCTCATAACAAAACCGTTATCTTTTACCAAAACCATTATCTCATAAAAAACCGTTATCTTTTACCAAAACTGTTATCTTATATTATGGTTGTGTGGTAAATTACTCAAAACACTTGGGCTAAGTGTGACATCAACATCATTAATTCAAACACGATCAATACGTTGAAACGTGACAAAACTGATCAAACATACCAAGTAAAATCTGACGAGAAAATAATAGAATTCGAAGATCAAAAATAACGAATAAACATCTCCGCAATGTTAAAGTATAGACATATTACGTATTAAAATAAATTTATAAGTAATAAAATAATAATATTTTTATTATTTTCCATCCTCTTTATTATCGGCCAGAAGATGTAATTATAAAACCTTGTCATTTTAACATAACCACGCTTGATCATTAAATCTCGACACTTAGAGTGTATCAAAATTCACGTTTTGGCCTTTAACCAAATCGACACAAAATAAGTTTTCACAATATTTTTCTAAGTGTGGGATTTCTACAAAATTTCAACATGACCCGTTCGTTTATACAACATTTTCTAAGATTTTAAAATCTCATTTCTAAACACTTTTCCAAATCCTCAATTCCAAACATTTTTCCCAATTCTCGCTACCTTCTGACCAAACGCCGAATTCTATATCTCAAAAATACTTTAACAAAACGTATTTCCTTCCATCGACTTTCAATATTGTCACGAAACATGTTTCACTTTAAAAATCCACTTTAAACGTATTAAACCACTAGTTTTCGCTTATTGGGCTTTAAGGCCCAATAGAAGTCCAAAACATATTCTCTAAGTTTTCCAAAATCCGTTTTATTATTTTAAGCCCGATGCCAAAATATATGTCCAAAATATAAGTTTAAGAACCCTTATAGCTATAAACCAATATCAAGCCGAAACATTATAAATCAAATTCGATTATAAGCCAAAACCCAATATGCCAAACCAAAATAGGCCGAACCGAATAAGCAAAATAAAAATACGCCGAAACTCTTATAAGCTGAAACATAATAAGCCAAAACCAAATAAACCATAAGTCAAAATATAAGCCGAAACATAATTAAGCCATAAGCTCAAAATATAAGCCGAACTAAATAAGCCCAACATAAATAAGACATAAGCTCGAATAAGCCATAAATAAAACAAAACAATCAAATGACCAAAACTCAATAAGCCGAAAGCAATATAAACTAAACCCAAATAAGCCAAAGCTAAATAAGCTCGAAATCAAATAAGCTATAAGCCTATAAGCCGAAACAAATCAAATGGTCCAAGCCCAATATTCTTTCCTTCTTTTCTTTCTTTTGTTGAAACCAACCAAAGCGCAAACAACCAAATAAGCTCAAACTAAGCTTATTTTTAAGCATCTTTCAAAATAAGCCCAAAAAGTACTTTGACAAAATTATAAAAATACCACCACAACCAAAATATTCAAACTTTCGACCCTTGTTTCCTTTTTTCGAGTTTTACGATGATCAACTTATACAACTAGTATTAAGATACAATAATAAGCATAGAAGTACAACTTAAATCAAATTTAGAAAACTTACAACTTTGGCGAGTTTGGTTCGATTTTGACGCAAGAGAAAAAGACCCAAAAACCTTTTTCTATAACCCGCGTCTATCTAATACCGACCCACTATCGATCTTTTAACCCTGTTTTCTTGGTAATCTTCAAAAATCAATGTTTCTTGTTTCTTGGTGTTGTTCGTCCAAAATAGAGAGGGAGAGAGAAGAGAGCTATTTTTTGTGTGTTTGATTTCAAATGAGAAAGAACAGAAGAAGAAAGCCAGTTTATAAGATAAGTAGCAGTTAAAACACATTCAGGCCAAAAATATAAAGGTAAACCACCCTGAAACATAAGGGATCTTGCCACATTTAGCAAATGCCTATGTTTTCTTTCTGCGATACCATTTTGTTGAGGGGTATAAGTACATGAAGTTTGATGTATAATGCGTTTTTCATTAAAAAAATTTGTCACTTTGTTGTTAACAAACTCACTCCCATTTTCACTTCTAAATATTTTTACTTTGATATCAAATTGAGTGATCAACAAGTTTACAAAGTTTACAAGATTATCAAAGACTTCGTCTTTTGATTTTAGAAGATATACCCAAATAGCCCTTGAAAAATCATCAACAACAGTGAGAAAGTACTTGTACCAATCTTTACTTGTCACTTTATATGGTCCCCATACATCAAGATGAAGTAACTGACCAACATGCGTGGACTTATGGTCACTAAGAGGAAAGGGCTCTCTGGTTTGTTTGGCCTTGTGACACGTGTCACAAACTAAGTCAGTTTTAGTTTGTTTATCAAAAATAATTTTATCTTTTAGGATTTCTAAGACTTGGTCAGAAGGGTGACCAAGCCTTTTGTGCCAAAGTGATTTAGATAAATAGCAGGCAGAATTAAAATTCAAGGTATAATTCTTACATGCAAAATCTATATTAAACAGATAAAGGCCATCATTTACATTACCAATCCCTACAATCTTGTTTTCCTTAAAATCCTGGATATAGTATTTATGATCATCAAATCCAACAAACAGATTGTTATCCCTAGCCAACTTATGAACAGATAAAAGACTAACTTTGTATTCAGGAACAACAAGAACATTATATAAAGTGATATGATCGTTGATTTTTAAATCACCAATTTTAATAATTAAAGCTTGAGTGCCATTAGGATGACCAACGGTCAACCTAAGGTTTGAGACATCAACAACATTTATCAAAAAATTTGCAGACACCGTCATATGTTGATTTGCTCCTGAATCAACAATCCAACCAAGACATATATTTCCTATTGCAAGGTTGGTGTGCTGTTAAAATATTTTTTAAAGTTAATGTTGAACTTAATACTGCCATTGAAAAAAGAACCTTTAAAAGATGTACCTGCCATATTGGCATTAGCAGTAGGGATAGGCTTCTCATTAAGAAGACTCATTAACTTAAGCATTTGTTCATTTATTAGAGCCATAGAAGGGTTGCTTGGACCAACAACAGAATTAGTGACATTAGACATAGATGTAGAATTACTACTCGACACAGTTTTCCTTGAAAATCATTATTTTTTTCACATATCCAGAAGGATATCCAATAATATCATAGCATAATTCCACATGTTATAGTTCTCAGTTCCAGTTAACTTAAAGCTTATGATGGGATTACCACTTGTATCATTAGGGTGCAAGAATAAAGGATTACCAAAAACAAGATTAAGATCAGAAGGCCCACTTTTATTTAAATTACCAGAGTTATCTATAAAAACATCATCATCAGGCATTATAATAGATAATAAGATTTAGACAACAAATAGATAACCAAACGATAAAAGTTAATAGAAAGTAAAGAAAGCAAAAATAGCAGATAACATAAAGATGAAATAGACCAATATAACTCAGAAACCAAATTGATCCCTGATTATGGCAAGAGTTACCAATTCAAGCCACAAAAGACAGTGTAACACCCCCAAAATGGGTCGCAGCGGAATAAGGGTCCGGGGCGTGTTACTTCAAGATCAACAGCACAAGATATATATAAGAACGACACAAAAAGTCATTTAAATTGATACATTGGATTTAATTAAAAGACATATTACAAAAGCTTATAGCTTCACTTGTTCCTTGTTTAATATTACAAAAGATGACATAGATTTCCCAAAATATGATATATAAGTCTTTAAGCGTGCAATCCAAAACGTAACCCAATGCATCCTTGGCACCTCGTGCCTATTGACCTCCTGAAAACATTGCTTAAAACGTCAACAAAAATGTTGGTGAATTCATAGGTTTATGTATTTAAATTATGCAGGACCGCAAGACTTTCCCGTGATGTTACAACATATGCAAACAATCACAAAACCAGATTACATTTACACTAAGCTCATGACACTGAAGCTCGACAGTCTTGTTCGCAAAATATTGCTACTCAGCCCGAAATGATGTTCTAACCCGAAACATCCCTGATTCGACATGCTATAACGTTCGTTCCCGGTGATAGCTAGTCACCCGAACGGGGAGGTCGTTTCCCAAATAGATCTATTAAATAACATTCGCGCTCACATAATGTAATTCCCAACTACATCTATGCAATTGACAGTTCATGATAATGGGCTTAACTTGGGTTATCGCTACTTAGGCAAACATGTAATCAATGCAAAATATCCACTTGCGTCCAATTTGTAAAACAAAGCATGTTTCCACCCCAAATAATAGTAAATCAGTAAAACTGTAAAAAGTGTGGGGCTATGAACTCACCTCAAGTGAGTGATCTGATAATTTATATCAAGTGTGGGAATGCTTCACGATTATTCCCGAATGCAACCTAATTATTCAATATAGGTCGTATAAGTATCGAGTACTTCAATTAATAACATTATATAATCCTATAGTTGTTACATCATACTATCTTCATCTAACAGTAATTTACGATGTCATTGACATGACGTTCGAATTTAGGACACTTTAAAACTAAATCCAATAACTCGTTCGTTACGCCATCCGACAGTAGGCCTCATTATGAAACACCTATATTTAAAGCACTTGATAACCACGTAATATTCCTATATAGCATTAATCAACCGACTAATGTTTTAGTAAAATAATATTTATAAATGAAAATGTTTATAAATTACTATTTGTAAAAAATGACTTAGTTTTGTCGTTTATAAGTCCTTGCTTGCTCGCGTTTTCTATAGGCACACTCTTTGATTAAGTCAGAGATCAAGATATTACATTTTTTCCAATTTTTGAATTCTGCAAATGAAATATTGTTTTAAACTGTTCAATAACTTCTATTACTCGATTAAGGGTTTAATAAGCGAAACTCTAACGTAATAACTTATTCCGTTTTAATCCGATTTATGATTCCTTCGAGTACTTCTTTGTTTATTGAAAGATGTAATACTATTTAAAAAAAGTTAAGTCCACCTGATAATAGTACTTTTTTACTGTCATATTTATAAAATTACTTTTATAAACTTTACTTATCGTAAACTCGTAGATTAAAAATTCGCTATATTCCGTTTTATCGATTCTTCAGAGTACGATCCTCATAAAAAAAAGTTATAACAATAATTAGATATTTAAAAATGCAAGTTTCGGTAATGAATAGTAACTTAATAAAAATATTTTATAAAAGTATTTATAATTGAACTAAACCGTAATTAACGTATCATAATTACGTTAAAAGGTTTTTCAGTTTCTAATCATTAATGGAATCCATTCACGAGACTATTATTTTTTATGTAAATCAACTCCAACTGTATTAAAACACGAATTTAAAACAGCCCTTAAGTATCCATGTGTATATCTTTATAAAAACCTGATTTAATGTAATTAATTTTAAATATTAGTAGTTTAATATAGAAACCCTAATAACTATTTTTAAACATATGTGATACTTATAATAATGTCCAATTCATCCATAGTCCTTATAAAGTCATTGTAACAAGTTTAACAAATTAGTTTCCATTACTTTCACTTGTGAAAATTAAGTAACCTTATAAAACCCTAATTTATACCTAAACATTATTAATACTTAAGACCATTATGTAAACATACTTTACACCAATTTTTTATCCAAGATATAAATGACAATAGACATAAAAAAAAGTGCATAAATTCATAAACATAAGTTGAAAACTCATTCTACAATTAAAAAGTTCTAAGTGGTGATTTAAGCCATGAATTAACAAATAACACATAAAATAATATAATAAAAAAGTATAAAGAATTAGGAAGACCTTAGTGATGATGTATTAGATATAAATAAGTGCTAAAACCCGGTTTAGACTCAAAACAAAACCAAAGCTTAACAAGCTTATAAACCCTGATTAGGTTTGAAACCCTAATCCTTCCTTTTCTTCCTTAATCTTTGTAAATATATCCAAGGCATTTAAACCTTTAGTTTCCTTAAGATTGATGTGTATAGGCATGTATGGATTGTAGAAAAAATTTTGTATGATTTGTTAGGATGCTTATTGACCTTGTGGTTTTTGGAGAGGCAAAAAGAGAAAGAAATGGATTTTTGATAATAAAAAGTGTATGTAAATTCACATATGCATAGTGTATTATATGAAGAGTTAGGAATATTAAATTGCTTAGTTTTGACCAAGAATTCAAAGGGGGTTTTGTCTTGCCGAAGGGAATTCAAGGAACTATGGGAGGTTTTAGGGATTAAATGGTTAAGTGTTTCTTGGTTCCCTAGTAGGAATCCAGCCCATTGAAACAAGGTGTGTTTTCCCCCCCTAGTTAATTTTCTTATTAATTTGTATGTTTACTTGTGTATTTATAAAAGAAATGTGTAAGTGAAAGTTTTATATAAAAAGTAAAGTGTAGTTTTTATATAAAAGTTTATTTGTAAAGTCTTGGTATTTTGTAAAGTATTTGTTATCTATGAATAAACATATGAAACAAGTATATAGTATACATATGCCATGAAAGTTTCATAAACTTTTGATCATTGTATATAAACGTAGTATTGTTGAATGCGTAACTTTAATTTTTGAGGTTCCGGTGAAAACCTAATTGTCATTTATCGTAAAACGTAACGCTTTTCCGTATCCGATAAATATAACTTGTGAAATGTTAAAATTATCCTCAAAATAATTACGTAAACCCATGGTTGAACGTAAACAATAACTTGCTTAATGCCCTTTAATTAGGTACCAGATTAGTTTTAAGCTTACCGATTTTACTTATAAACATATTTCAATAAAAACAAATGCGAACAATAAAAAAATAATAGTACTAATCACTTCGTACATTGTCCTAAACATGGGGTTTTTATAGTCACCCCCAGTAGATGAGCTTGTCCTCAAGGCTAAGATGCAGCACTGGACGACGGCCCAGACCCCCCTGTGAGAACAAGAATGTGGTATTTTCAATTCCGAATTGATCCTCGCAATCCCTACGTAAACACAGGACCTCTCTTGGAGTTCCATCGAACCTTGACTAATGGGATACGCTTGCTTCAACCTATTAAACTTCACGATCTGTGATCCTAAAAGGTTCCTCGACCAAGCTGAAGTTGTCCATCAAAATGAAGTCCAACCAACGAACGGCTAAGGTTCATCATTCGCATGACACATACTTTAAGTTGGACATGTAAAATGTATTAATAACTCTCCCACTCCTCAGGAACTCGAGTTTGTAAGCAACATCTCCAAACCCTATTTATCACCTTGAAGGGTCCAACATACCTTGGATTTAATATCCCTCGTTTTCCAAACAACTACCCATTCCAGGCAAACTTTAAAGCAAGTACTTTATCTCCAACCACAAACTCCATCGCTTACGCTTTTAAATCAGCGAACTCTTTTGCCTATCACAAGCTTACTTGCATCCCTAGTTTAAACTTGAATGAATCTCGTCGTCGTCTCCTTGGTTACTAACTCAAACCGGTGAGTTGTGAACTTCTCCCCCACCTCAGCCCAACAAAAACCAAGCGAACGACCATTTCGACTGTAAAGTGCCTCAAAGTGCAGCCATAAATGCTAGCATGATCACTGATATAGTATGAAAACTCGACAAAGGCAAATGTTTAACCAACCATTTCCAAAGTTCGATTACGCAAGGCACAAAGCATATCTTCGAGAGTTTGAATGGTTCTCATTCCATTGTCGTCAGTAGCGGAAGATATGGCCTTACTCATAACAAAACTTGTAAGTACCCAAAGCTTCGAAGTGACCTCCAAAATTTGGATGCCAACCAAGGGCCACGATCCACAATAATTGAGAAACCGTATCCATGCCTCGTTACTTAACTAATCCTTTAGGTACAATTCTCGCTAGTTTTCTTTTTCTCCAGGGGTCAGTTTCCCTCATGGGTATCAAAAATTGTAGACCCTTTTTTTTATGAAGTCGGTCAAACATTACCCAAATGGTATCGTACCTTGTGATGACTTAGGAAGCCTTTGTGACAAAGTCCAATCGGATATTGCCCACTACCATTAGTATCTCGGGTGTAAAACCAACAAACCTGATTGTCACTGAATGTACAGTCTAGACCTTAGCACAGGTCAAGCACATTGCTAACAAAGTGGGCGATGTCGGCTTTCATAATAGGGCCACCAAATAGCTTCTTTACGTCTTGATACATTTTCCCTCAGAACCCGTATGGGTTAGAATTCTTTGATTTGTGGGACTCGTTATGAATCACAGTCCTCAAATCGCCATAACAAGGTAACCAAACACTTGCCGATTGAGGCATAGGGTTCCATCCGTACGAGGTTCCAACTTTTCCGTCCTAATTGCCTCTGGAAATTTAGCATTTTCAATCAGCATACCTCCAACATCTTTGCTCTTGATGTTTTCTGGTTTCCGTGCTTCAGTCTGAGCATTCAAGATTTACTTAAGAAGATCCAAGCTAATGTCATTACTAAAATCGAATCTTTAATGGTGGAATCATGTTCTAACCTGTTTAAGGCATCAGCAACGACATTTGCCTTCCTTGGGTGATAACGAATATCGCAATCATAATCACTAAGCAACTCTAACCATTGACGTTGTCTCATGTTCAGTTCCTTCTGATCAAGAATGTGTTGTAAGCTCTTATGATCAGTGAACACTTAACTCTGGTACCATACAGATAGTGCCTCCAAATCTTAAGAGCGAACACTACTTCTCCAAGTTCTAAGTCATGAGTCGTATAGTTCTTCTCATGAATCTTCAACTGGCGTGATCCATAAGAAATCACCTTTTCTCTTTGCATTAACACAGCGCCCAAACCCTTGATCGAAGCATCGCAGTATACGATAAAATCTTCGCTTCCTTCGGGTAAAGCCAGAATTGGTGCACTACACAACTTCTGCTTCAAAACTGGAACCTACTTTCTTGTTGGTCACACCCACTACAAACTTTACCTTTTTTATTGAGTGAGCTTGGTCATTGGTTTAGGCGATTTTTTGGAAAACCCTTCATAAATCGTCGATAATACCCAGCCAAGACCAAAAAAATGACGAATCTCTCCGTTGGTGACTTAGGAGATTCCAATCATTAATGGATAAATCATGGCCTGGATCCACATGAATGCCTTAACTATCTATCACGATGACCGTAGGAACTGACTTTAGAATCCAAAATTCACACGTGCAAATTTGGCAAACAACCATCCTATTTTCTTAAGTACTAAGATTAGCGTAAGGTGCCTCTTCGTGTTCTTTTCTGTGTTCTTCGAATATACAGAATAATCGTCAATAAATAACAATCACAAATTTATCCAATATGGTTTGCACACTCGTCATAAGGTCCATGAAATACGCAAGGTGCTTCCAAACTAAATGGCAATAATAACTTGAAAATCATAATGGCCCGTAACGAGTTCTGAAGGCATGTCTTCGAATGTCTTCCTACTCGAACCCTTCAAATTGGTGATAACCTGACCTTAGGTTCGATCTTCGAGTAGATACTCACCCATAAAGCGATCAAATAAATCATCAATTCTGGGGAAGTGGAATACGGTTCTTCACCCGTCAGTTTGTTTCATTCCCGATAGTCAATGCACAATCCGGAATGATCCATCTTTCTCTTAACAAACAAGACCATGAAGCTCCCCAGGTGAGGAACGGGTCTTATCAAGCCCTTTTTCGGACAGCTCCTTCAGTGCCCGACAACTCTTCATTTCGAAGGCGCCAATTCGATAAGTGCCCGTGCTACGGGTGCGGCACATGTACCAAATCGATTTGAAATTCTCTTTTCGATCCTAATGAAGTCCCGGCAATCCTCAGGAAATACCTCAGAAATCTTAACTATCTGTTACTCCTCAA
The DNA here is from genome assembly GCA_026074375.1 of Tanacetum coccineum. Classification (NCBI taxonomy): domain Eukaryota; kingdom Viridiplantae; phylum Streptophyta; class Magnoliopsida; order Asterales; family Asteraceae; genus Tanacetum; species Tanacetum coccineum. The sequence goes on from BQNB010028714.1 coordinate 33,122, forward strand.
GTAGCTCTTCTCTGACTTGTCTTCATCTCCTTTGTATAAACATGTGCCAAAAAAGACGTTAGATCCTTTTAGCAGATACTTTTTGGAACCTTGGTAAACGATAATGACTATTAGTCGCGTCCTGTGTCCTTCACACATTCCATCACCCTCGAACATTAGGATTCGGCCTCCTAAGGAATACAACATCTTCTTAGAACAGTCCGATAATATGCAACTGTATTTTGACAACCAGTCCATGCCAATTATTACGTTGAAAACTACCCATACTCTCCGGAATTAGGTTGAGTGAACGATGGTTCAAAAAATTAAACTACAACCCATCAATATATATTTACTCTATTAACCTAACGTCAACTAACTCAACGTTAAAACCATGATTAGTGTATTGGGGATGATGTCAAGCAAAGTACAAAATTCAGCAGATAACAAACTCCTATTCGCACTAGTATCAAATAAGATTTTAATAGCAAAACGGTAAGTTAGAAGGAACGAACCCACAACGACGTTGTCGGAGGTTACCCCCCCATTTCCACCACATACACCTTCCGCTGGAGCCACTGTTATCCTACTTGATTACCACATCATTGTTGTTCAGTTTCGGGCAATTCTTAAAGTGGCCTGAGCTCCCGCACTCAAAGCTAACCATTTGCCACTGCTGATTATGTTTTTGTATGTTACGATTGTTGTTTGTTGATTGTTGTTACGATTGTTGTTGTTTTTTTGTTGCAAGGCCGTATCCTACAGTCCCAGGCCAGATGGCCAAACCCTATTGCATTACTCACCTAGGTGGATAAGACCTGCTTCATGATGTAAGCAATTACACTTTGAACATAGAGGCTTAGACCCTTCGTAGCTTCCCTGTTACCATGCCTGAAGCAAAGGCATGGCCTGTGTTCAGCCGATCCCATTCTCTGTTGTTGGTTTTTGATTTTTCAAGGGAAGATCATCAGACTTTTTCTTTTCCTTTATACCTACGTTCAACATAGGCATGGTCTTATCCACCATCAACTCAGTTTGTAAACTCAAATAACTTCTTGCAATGGTCGTCGACTTAAATCCTTTACACTGCCAAGTAACATATCGGCATCTACCGATTTAATTGTAATCTGTCTACCTCATCTGGAACACCTGGAACACATCAAAAGCTAGTTTGCGGACAGGCGATTATAGGCCACCACATCGGTTGCCCTGAACCTAAGATTCCACATCTCTGTTTCAATCTTTCTTGATTCACCCCCAGCAGTAATTATTCCATCATCATTTTTCTCAAGTTTCCCATGCAAGGCATGAGCTGCTTTGGAGTGGTGGTTTAACATGGGCCCATTCCACCCAAGTAAAGCAACATCTTGTAGATGCAAGTCGCAAATTTGACTTGAACTAGTTGCCGTACAATTGCTAATGCTAAAAACAGATTCCATTTTCTTAAACCATCGAGTGAGTCCAACGACTCCCTCAGTGCCTTTAAAGTCCAAAGGTTTGCATTTCAGGAATTCAGAGTAAGAGCATTTACGAGCAGCTTGTGCTGGCCTTGGTACTGAACCATTGCTGCCGTAGCCATTCCTAACTTTGCTTGCTACTCTTCAGTAGCCATGCAGCACAACTCCTTGGTTAATTAAGGCCTTAAGTTTGCCTAACATAATAGTTGTGGTAGTTCATTTTGGGGATTGGTGTAAACTGGTATGACTCTAGTTTGATCTTGTGGCCTTTTTGGTGCCATCTTATTAAAACACAATAAAATTACAATACCATTAGATTATCAATACAATCTTAATGTAACAAACATATGCATCATAAATAAAATACGATTCACGATCGCACTTGACCAAAAAGAAATAACTTATATAATTTATTTATATGGCCTCTTATTGTAATATAGTAATAATCATAAACCACAGTATATCAATTATGAATGCATTTAGTCCACAAATACAACAGCTATTGTTCCCATAAAAACCCTTTTTATGAATGCAAATGTTGAAAACGGTTATAGTCCAGCAAAAACATTTGACCTGGGTTCTCTATAACCTTGGCTCTGGTACCAATCTGTAACACCCCTACATAGGCGCAGCAATAATACCGTGGCGTGTTTACTATCAAACAACAGCGCAAGATATAAATAAGAACACACCCAAAAAGTCTTTTAAATTGATACATTGTAGTAAAATTACAAGACATATTACAAAGCTATATCTTACATTTTTCCTTGTTTAATATTACAAAAGAAGACATAGATTTCCCAAAATAGATGATAAAAGTCTTAAGCGTGGCAATCCAAACTAACCAATGCAATCCTTTGCACCAAATCTCCTATTACCTCCTGAAAACATTGCTAAACTCAACAAAATGTGGTGAATTCATAGGTTTAGTATTAAATTATCAACAGCAAGACTTTCCCCGTGATGCTACAAGATATGCAAACAAACACAAAACCCTATTACATTTACACTAAAGCAACATGACACTGAAGCTCGATCGTCTGTTCAACAAAATATATCTTACGTACATGCCCCGATCCCGATTTCTAACCCGAAACATCCCAGATTCGACAATGCTATAACGTTCGTATCCGTGTTAGCTATCACCCGATATCGGGGAGGTCGTTTCCCAAATAGAATCTATTAAATAACATTCCGCTCACATAATGTAAATCCCAACTACATCTATCAATTACAAATCATGATAATGGCTTAACTAGGGTTATGCTACTAGGCAAACATTAATCAATATAAAATATCTACTTGGCGATCCAATTATGTAAACCAAGGGCCCTAAAAAAAATGTTACCACCCCAAAAAAATAGTAAATCACGTAAAACAGTAAAAAGTGTGGCTAAGAACTTACCTCAAGTGAGTATCTATAAATATATCAAGTGTGGGAATTCTTCACTATTATTCCCGAAAGCAACCTAATTCAATATAGTCGTATAAGACCGAACTTTAATTAATAACATTATATAATCTTAAAGTTTGTTACCACGTACTATCTTCAGCTATCACCATATATTTACAGGACCATGACATGAAACGTTCGATAAGTTAGACACTTTTAAATCGTAAATTCCAATAACTCGTCGATACGCCATCCGAAAGCCTCATTATGAAACTCCCCTAGTAATTAAAGCACTGTTGATAACCACTAATATTGTCTATATAGGCAAAGTCACCGACTAATCGTTTAGTAAAATAATATTTATAAAGAAAAAACTATATAAATATACTCTTTTGAAAAATACTATTTGGTCGTTTAAAAGTCTTTTAGCTAGCCCGCGTTTCTTACGCCCACGTCTTCGTATTAAGACGGTGATCAAGATATAACATTTTCCCCCCCAAGTTTTGATATTTGCGTGATAGTGATTTTTACTGTTTACACAAAGGCTAGTTTACCTCTTTTAAAGGTTTTTAAATTAGCGTAAACTTTAATTCTAAATAACGTTATCCGTTTTAATGCCGATTTTATTGATTCCTTCAGTACGTCTTTGTTATTGAAAATTATTATAATTTATAAAGTAATCCACTGATGAAAAGTACATTTATTACTGTTCATAGTTTTATAAAATAACTTTTAAAACTTTAATTATCGAAACTCGTAGTTTATTCGTTATATTCCGTATTTATCGAATTCTTTCGATAACGATCTCGTAATTAAAAGTTATATCATATATTAGATGTTTAAAACAGCAAGTTTTCTAAATAATAGTAAATTTATAAAAATATTTATAAAATATTTATAGTCCTAAACTCGTAAGTAACCTTAACTAATCGTAATAAATTGGTCTTTTTCGAGTTTCTTATCATTTTGAATCGACACGAGACGTATTATTTTTATATAATTCAAAATCAACTTGTATAAACACAAATTTTAAAACACCTAAGTAGCCAAGTGAATATCTTTATAAAACCAGTTAAGTATTATATAATTTAGTATTTAATTAATACACCCTAATAACTATTTTTAACATATGATGAAACTTAAAATCAATCCAAGTTCAACCATAGTCCCCTTAAAAGTCATTTAACAAGTTTTTAAACAAATTATTTCCATTACTTTCACTATTGTGAAATTAAGTACCCTTATAAAACCCTAATTTAACCTAAACAGTTTATACATAAAGCAAATATTAACAAACTTTTACATCATTTTATCCATGATATATAAGACAAATAAGACATATAGAAAAAGTGCATAAATTTCATAAACATATAAAGTGATAACTCATTTTACATATTACAAAGTCCTAATGGTGATTTAGCCATAATAACATATTACACAAAAAATAATCTAATAAAAAAGATAAAGGAATTAGGAAGACCTAAGGATGATGTAAGAAGAGAAATAAGGTGCTAAACCCTTTTTAACTCAAAACCAAAGCTTACATGCATATAAACCCCCTAGATAATGATTTAAACCCTAAATCCTTCCTTTTCTTCCCTTAATTCTTGTAAATGATGATCCAAGGCTTGTAAACACTTTAGTGTGCCTTAGGATTGATGTGTATAGGCTTGTATGTATTGTAGAAAAATTTTGTATGATTTGTTTAGGAGTGCTTATTGAGCCGTGGGGTTTGGAGAGTAAAAGAGAAAGGAAATGGATTTTTGTTAAGTAAAAGAGTGTATGTAAATTTCACATATGCATGTGTATTTATACGAAGAGTTAGGAGATATTACTAGTTGCTTAGTTTGACCAAGAATTCAAGGGGGTTGGTCTTGGCCGTGGGATTCAAGGGAACAAGGGGAGGGTTTTAGGGGTTTAATGGTTATGTTTCTTTGTTCCCTTAAGTAGGAATCATCCCATGGAAACAAGGGTGGTGTTTCCTAGTTAATATTCTTATTAATTTGTATGTTTACTTGTGTATTTATAAAAGAAATGTGTAAGTGAAAGTTTTATATAAAAAGTAAAGTGTAGTTTTTATATAAAAGTTTACTTGTAAAGTCTTGGTATTTTGTAAAGTATTTGTTATCTTGTATAAACATATGAAACGTGTATATATATATACATATGTATAAAGTTTTATAAACTTTGATCATTGTATATAAACGTTGGTATTTGTTGAAGCGCACGTTAATTTTTAGGGTTCCGGTGAAAACCTAATTGTCATTTATCGCGAAACGTAAACGCTTTCACGTATCTGATAAAATAACTTATGAAATGTTAATAATTATCCTCAAAATAATTACTTAACCCTTGTTTGACGTAAACAATAATTTGCTTAATGCCCGTTTACGTTAACTGATTGTTTTTAGCTTACGCGATTTTACTTAACGATTTTCATTAAAAACAAATGCGTACAATAAAAAAAATAATTGGTGACTTATCAACGTCGTACATTGTCCTAAAACACGGGGTGTTATAGACAGGGTGAGAGAGAAGACTAACAGAGATCAATAGCAGCGGAAGAATATATCCACATAAACCTTCACTTAGGGTTTCAATGGATTAGAGCACCAAAAAACCAATCGTCACCACGACACAGATCAGACCGTAAGAGTTAGGGTTTGAGCACCAATACCCACTTCGAGCCACACTACAGGTCTAGGACCAGTTCTGAACAGAATTCCCCAAACAACCACCTCGAAAGAACAAGGCCAGCCACTAATTTTAAAAACCTAAGGATGAGGAGGGTATTCAAAAAATCACGAACAAGCTTAGATCACACCGTATGCTCTTGTACCATGTGAAATGGAATCATACAAGCACATAAACCACACCAAAAATATATAGAAGACTAGTCAGCCCGATTACCTCTTATTGATAGGAACTGATTGTTTCAGTACAAGATTTCAGGAAGGGGTGTTGGTATCAAAAGAGATGACAACACCTATGTAATCAAACTATAAATATTAAATGGTAAGTAGTGTTGGAAGGATTAATCCATAAATATTTGTTTAAAGGGCTGATAAACCCAAGTCTGTTGGCCTTAGGCCCAGCCCCGAAACCCCTTGTTAGGTTAGACAGTTACATACGGTTGTTAAGTGAAAAGGCATGTCATATGGTTTGTGTAAACCATCACAACCCTTCACAAAATCACACCGATTAGTTTGTATATATATGTGTCGAATGTAACAGTCACAATCAACCCTTTTCAGTTTATATATATCAGAATTCATTAAAGGGTTCAACCCCAAATCTTCCTTGTTATCTTCCTATTAATGCTTGTTTGATTATTTTTGATCCTGGAAATAAGAATTCAAAACCTGTCAACAGTGGTATCAGAGCGCCAAGGAATCAAACAACACACCAATTCATGTTCAATCATCACTTAAAAATTTGCCATGGATGCCAATGAGAAGAACAGAAAGAAAGAAGAAGAAGAAAACATGGCTGCGTTTTTTTTTTGTTACAAAAGGAAAGAAGAACACAGTTTGTGTTCATAAGAAATCGAGAAGAAAAAGAGAAGAAAACCAACCTTGAAACCCCGGTTCATGATGAACCCTACAACCATGATGGTTGACAAAGGCAATGATGCCAAAGATGAAGATGTATGAGTATAATGGGGACAAGGCTATGATGTTGTGATGATGGTACTGTTGTGATGATGGTACTGTGATCAGGAGATGATAAAACCTTTGCAACAAACCAACAAAAGCCATGAAGATTCAAGTGGTGATGGCGGCACTAACCCTGCTGGAATTTGGTTCAATTAGAAGCCGAAAAGTCATCAACACCAAGGATCAAGAGCAAGAAGAAATCAAGGAACAAGAAGATTGAATTAAACAAAGATTTATAGATTAGGGGGAATATGTTGGAAGGATTAATCCATAAATATTTGTTTAAAGGGCTGATAAACCCAAGTCTGTTGGCCTTAGGCCCAGACCCGAAAACCCCTTATTAGGTTAGACAGTTACATACGGTTGTTAAGTGAAAAGGCATGTCGTATGGTTTGTGTAAACCATCACAACCCTTCACAAAATCACACCGATTAGTTTGTATATATATGTGTCGAATGTAACAGTCACAATCAACCCTTTTTAGTTTATATATATCAGAATTCATTAAAGGGTTCAACCCCAAATCTTCCTTGTTATCTTCCTATTAATGCTTGTTTGATTATTTTCGATCCTGGAAATAAGAATTCTAAACCTGTCAACAAGTAGTATATATGTGGAATAGCAGAGATGGTTGTATCGTAGTGGAATGAGAGGAGCGGGCAGGCACAAATATAGCCATCAATGATACATAAATGGTCCCTTAACTTTGAAGTGTCTCCAACCCTAGCACCATACTTGATAAGTTACATCACATTCCCTTGAAGCTGCGATATTCCAAAGAAGACACAAACAACCTGAAAAAGCTAATCACACAATAAGCACTAATACAAAATATAAGAAATCAGATTTTTATTCAACAACATGAGCTATAATAAGGTTATGTATACAAGCTCAGTACATGAGCTAGAATGTCTAAATGGATCAATAAATTACATTGGTTTTAGGGAAATAAAGTATATATCAAACCCTTTTGATCCAATTATGTTTATTCAACTTGTCGTAGATAAAGACGGAGAGGTAGACAAGGCTTGGCTAGGGCCATCAATGGCTTAGCCTTGCCTAAATTATACAGATTCTCATCCATATCAATATGTGATTCATTGGGTGGCAGCTCCTATTTGAATCCTTGCACTAGTGTAGCCATCAACATTACAGTCATGGTTGTACCCAACAACACTCTTGGGCACCCACGCCGACAAGTGCTAAACGAAAACGTGTAAAGATTGTGGTCAGTTAGCACCACTTTGTTATCGCCGTTCATGTGACAGTCTGGATTGAAGGTCAGTAGGTCATCCCACACCTCAGGGTTTCTTCTTAGGCCAGAGCGGCTCAGTAACACATGGCTACCTTTTGGTATGAAGTAACCAGCAACAGTAGTGTTCACGGATGACACGTGAGGAAGGTTAAAAGGTGCAATAGGATGTAGTCTAAAAGCTTCCCTAACACATGATTTAATATAATTAAGGTGAGTTAAGTCAGATTCTTGAACTAGTCTATCTTTTCCAACCACATAATCAAGCTCCTGGATTGCTTTATCAAAGATCCACAGCTCGTTTATCATTTCTGCCATTGCCCATTCATTGTTATTCGACGTATTCACCAAACTTTCCAACATCATATCCTATAATACAACAAAATTAATCAATTTGATATGAATTTAAACGTCAAAAAGTGCATCTAAGTAATCTTACAAGAATTTCATGTTTTATCTCATCTGCGGTTAATTGAGGATATTTAAGGTTGATAAAAGCATCAAGCATGTCGTCTTCTTTCATAAAACACCATATTTCTATTGTTGAATCCTTTCATCGATCAAGCGATCCTAATTTTCTTTGCAGTACGTACAACATTCCTAAAGATCTTTTCGTGCCCATCAAAATCAGTTCTCCATCGCAACCATGGGATGTAATCTGTCACATAGAACGCATAAGTGTAAGAAGGAATCATGAAACATGAATCCACATGCTCAATCTCTTCATCTCCTGGCCCACCATCTGTACCCCCTTTAATTTCTAAAGTACCTACTCTTAAAAATGATCTTTCTCATGACGTTGCTCGAGTATTGTTGCATGATATTCCTCAAGTTCACTACCCCTTTGGTGACTGCAACGTTGGTCTGGCATTGGTTGTAGATGTACCTTAACCCTGCGGAATTTGGTTCATTTAGAAGCGTAAATTCAATCAACACAAGGATCAAGAGCCAAGAAGAAATAAGAACATGAAGATCGAAGTTAACAAAGATTTTATTTGATTTGGGGGGAATATGTTGGAAGGATTAATCCATAAATATTTGTTTTTAAATGGGCTTATATTACCAAGTATGTTGGAATTAGGCCAGACAACAGTATAACCCCTGATATTTGGTTAGACAAGTTTCTTTACAGTTGGTATTGTGATAAGGCTTGTCGTTGGGTTGGTGTAAAACTGTCACAACCATTCTACATATCACACAGATTAGTTTGGATATATGTGTCGAAGGGCTGGTCAGTCTCTTTCTATAACACTTTAAAGTGGAGTGATTTTAACGAATGCATTAAAGGGTTCATACCCCAAATATTCCCTTGTTTTCTTCCTATTAAATTCTTGTTATAATGATTGTCATGTGCTTGTTGTTATGATTATTTCGATCCTGGAAATTAAGCAAATTCAAGACCCCTGAACCAGTGGTATCAGGCGCCAAGGAATTAAAATCAATCACACGCAATTCAGTTCTATCATCACTCAAAAAATAAAATAAAAAATCTGCCAGGGATGCCGTATGAGAAAGAAAGTAAGAGAGATGGTTACCACCAACAAAGAGAGGAAAAGAAAAAAAAAGGCAGATTCAAGGAGAAGAAGAACAGAAAGAAAGGAAGAAGAAGAAAATTTTTGGCTGCGGTTTTTGTCTACAAAAGGAAAGAAAGAACACAGTTTGTTTTATAAGAAATCGAGAAGCAAAAGAGAAGGAATAATCCACATAAAAACACCCGGTATCGTGTTGACCCTACAACCATGATGGTTGACAAGCGACAATGATGCCAAAAGATGAAGATGTATTTAGGTTAATAGGGACAAGGCATATGATGTTGTGATGATGGTTCTAATGTGATGATGGAAACTGTGATCAGGAGATGATATAACCTTTGCAACAAAACCTTCAATAGCCATGATGATTCAAGTGGTGATTGGCGGCACTAACCCTGCTGGGAATTTGGTTCATATAAAGCCAACAAAGTCCATCAACACCAAGGATCAAGAGCAAGAAGAAATCAAGGAACAAGAAGATTGAATTAAACAAAGATTTATAGATTAGGGGGGAATATGTTGGAAGGATTAATCCATAAATATTTGTTTAAAGGGCTGATAAACCCAAGTCTGTTGGCCTTAGGCCCAGACCCGAAAACCCCTTATTAGGTTAGACAGTTACATACGGTTGTTAAGTGAAAAGGCATGTCGTATGGTTTGTGTAAACCGGTCCAACCTTCACAAAAATTCTCACGATTAGTTTGTATATATGTGTCGAATGTAACAGTCACAATCAACCCTTTTCAGTTTATATATATCAGAATTCATTAAAGGGTTCAACCCCAAATCTTCCTTGTTATCTTCCTATTAATTCTTGTATAATGATTGTCATGATGCTTGTTTGATTATGATTATTTCGATCCTGGAAATAAGAATTCAAGACCCCTGAAACAGTGGTATCAGAGCGCCAAGGAATCAAACAAACACGATTCATGTTCAATCTTCAACTCAATATATACTGACAAGAGATGCCGATGAGAAAGAAAGATAAGAGAGATGGTTACCACCAACAAAGAAGAAGAAAAAAGAAAAAAAAGGCAGATTCAAGAGAGAAGAACAGAAAGAAAGAAGAAGAAGAAAACATGGCTGCGTTTTTTGTTACAAAAGGAAAGAAGAACACAGTTTGTGTTCATAAGAAATCGAGAAGAAAAGAGAAGAAAACCAACCTTGAAACCCCGGTTCGTGATGTAACCATAAAACTGATGGTTGTCATAAGCAATGTATTGCCAAAGATGAAGATGTATGAGTATAATGGGGACAAGGCTATGATGTTGTGATGATGGTACTGTTGTGATGATGGTACTGTGATCAGGAGATGATAAAACCTTTGCAACAAACCAACAAAAGCCATGAAGATTCAAGTGGTGATGGCGGCACAACAATTGCTGTATGGAATTTTTTGGTTCAATATAGATAGCGAAAAGTCATTCACACCAAGGATCAAGAGCAAGAAGAATCAAGGAAACATGAAGATTGAATTAAACAAAGATTTTTAGATTTGGGGGGATTATGTTTAGAAGATTAATCATTAATATTTTTTAAAGGGTGATACAACCCAAGTCTGTTGGACTTAGGCCTTGACCGAATAACCATCTTTTTAGGTTAGACAGTTACATACGGTTGTTAAGTGAAAAGGCATGTCGTATGGTTTGTGTAAACCATCACAACCCTTCACAAAATCACACCGATTAGTTTGTATATATATGTGTCGAATGTAACAGTCACAATCAACCCTTTTTCAGTTTATATATATCAGAATTCATTAAAGGGTGCAACCCCAAATCTTCCTTGTTATCTTCCTATTAATTCTTGTATAATGATTGTCATGATGCTTGTTTGATTATGATTATTTCGATCCTGGAAATAAGAATTCAAAACCTGTACCAGAAAAATTGCATTTTTTTGGTTGCTGCAGTAGTAAAGAATTATGGCCGGCCGGTAATGGTACAAAACTTGTGAGGACTACAATAGAAATAGTATGAGACTAGCTAGAAAGGGAACTGATCATGTTTCCTTGAAGTAAGGAACAAAGCATTAGAATCATCTGTTATGTTTATCGTTTAGGTGTATAATTAGTAACTAGTATACATAGAGAGAAATCGAAGAGGAGGTCGAAGATAACCGTTAGAAGAAGTTTGCTTGGATTGACCAATAACATACATACAACTGTTTTTCTTCTTCTTCTTCAACTTGTTCTTTTTTTTCTTGTTGGATGAAGCTGAAACACAACTCTCCGGTCTAGACACGCAACCTCCCATCTTGTATATCTCTCGGAAATTTGTATATAAGATTCACGAGGAGCTAGCAAATTTGAAATGAAAACAACATATATAT
>BQNB010028714.1:45999-56390 GCA_026074375.1 Tanacetum coccineum
TGAGGCGTTCGAGCAGTTGAAAATTGTTGCATGATGCCTAACTTTTCATAATGAGCTTTAAGAGTTGCATTTTTGAATTCAGTACCATTGTCTGTACGAATCTTGCAAACTTTGGCTTTATAATTCAGTTGAGCTTGAGCAATGAACTTCTTTATAATCTCTGGAGTTTCATCTTTCGAATGAAGAAAGTAAACCCATGTATATCGAGATTAATCATCCACAATCACAAGAATATACTTCTTTCCATTGATTGAAGCTACCCGCATTGGACCGCATAATATTTAATCACCATAGCCTGTGATTGCTGCAAAATTATCTTCTTTCCATTGTTCATATATACATGGCAATATCACATAATATACATGACAAATAGTGATATTGCCCTGTATATAATCACCATAGCCTGTGATTGCTGCAAAATTATCATTTCCAAAGCAAATGGTGCCCAAAAATTTCTCAATGAAATTTTTCAGCAGTGACAGATCACCCGTCATATGCTTTGAACAACCACTATCAACAATCCAAAAAACAATCTGAACTACCTGCAACACAAGAAGAAACAACACATGGACAAGTGGACAATTTGACTAACCATTTCTTAACAGAGACCGATTGTTTCTCAAATGAACGACTATTCTGACCATTCGGTTTTGTGTTAACAGGAGACCAAACAACATTTGGTTTTGATTCAAACCATTTTTGCCAGATTCTACTTGTTCGAATCTTGTTCTTCATGTATGTGCTTAAAGACTTAACTCGTAAATTTCTTTTCTTTGTACTAGAAACCTTATCGTTCACTTTTGAGGTACTTCCGACATCAATCTTAGGTTTGGAAACTACATAAGTAGTATCTAAAGACTTAGATAGTGTTGACTCCTTAGAAAACCTAGTCTTGTGAACTACATAGGTAGTGTCATAAGATTTTGGTGTTCTAGATTTAGCGGATAAGGTTTTACGAACAATCGAACGCACATTCAATTTATAATTTACAAAACAGTTATCATGGCATGGAATAAGCACATTTCACATACAAGAAACACATAACAAAGTTTTCGCTTTAGAAGCGTTTGCATCATCAACATCAATTATTGGTATGTGCTTAATTACACATACCATTTTCATTAAAACCGGACTTAAATGACCAAAAACGTATCAAAAATACATTGTATTTGTATGTTTTCACTTATATTGTGCAGGAAACGAATATCCGTGAAAAGGACAAAAAACGAAGCCAAAAACGACAAAACCGAGCACGGAATGGAAAAGCGTGAAAAGACAAAGTCAAATCGAAGCCAAAGTCAACAAAAGTCTTGTACATTCCAGGTGCTATGACATTTTTGTTTGAATTTACCCCTCTTTGTTTGGCAGGTGAAGTCTGTAAAGTGATTGATTTTAACACGACATGGTTTTCTTCTAATTTTTAAACATCCGTTTTCTTTTGAATAACATGTTTGTTTAATGGTGTGACACAAAGAAGAGGTTGAGAACCATTTGTCTTGTCAGACTTAGTATTTACAAACTTACCTTTTTCAATATTTGCCAGTCTAGTTTTTAATTCTGATATGGTAAACAAAGATTCTTTTTTTTTTTTTTTTTTTTTTTTTTATTTTTTTTTTTTTTTTATTTTTTTTTTTTTTTTTTTTTTTTTTTTTTTTCTTTTTTTTTTTTTGTTTTTTTTTTTTTTTTTTTTTTTTTTTTTTTTTTTTTATGATTCTCAGCACGAATAGCACCATATGCATATGTTTTCTCAGAGACATGAGCAATTAATTCACTATTTCCGTTTGTGTTTTGAGACTCCTGTGTCTTTTGGATGTAATTGAAAAGTTTTGATATCTAATTTTACATTGTCACGATTTTGTTATCATAGATTGCTCGTATAATCTAAAAGGAACGTTCTCATCTTCTAGGTTTTTCCATTTTTGAAATCAAGAATAATCAAGAGGTATTGTTGTTTTTATTCTTCAAATTTAAAATCCCATTTATTTTTTCTTTTTCATGTTGTAACTTTAATTCAAAAATCAACTCATTTGCTTTTCACACCTTTGGAACTTCTTTTTCAAGAATTTTTATTCTTGTTGCAAACCTCTTGAATTTGATGGATTTCTTTTAAGTTGTACAAATTTCAGCTTGAAGATGAATAGTTACACATTAATGATTAAACAAAACACACTTAATTCAACTTCATGCTTGAGAGATACTTCCAAAAGTTGATCTTTCAAAAAATCATTTTGCTTCTCCTAAGTCACATAGTTTACTTTATGTTGAATCAAAAACATATTTTCATTTTTTATATCCCTCTGAAATAGTGTCTTAAAGAATTCAAAATAGAACTGCAACTCGTTAACAATTGGTTTGAGTTGATCTTGACAAAAATCATTGAGTTGTATTTCTTTAGGTGATGTATAAAAATGCTTGCTCTTTTACAGTTCTTTTGAATTAATTCAGACATTTTTTGAAAACCATTTTTTATTTTATCTAATTCATGATCAAAGTGACTCACTCGGCATGATGACGGGAAGGAAGAGTTGATTTGAAGTCTTGTCAGAAAGTGAATAAAAGTAGTGGTAAAATTATTTTTGCTCAGGAGAAAAAGCTCTTTTTTGAGGAACAAGTCTTTATAGAGAGCAGTTGTTTGTGGAATATCGATTGTCTAAACAATTTCTGTTTGTTTGCAACAGCAATTGGATCATTCATTTTTTTGTACACTTTTTGTTGGCTTTTGGAAGCATCATCAAGAGTGTCCTCATTATCTCTAACTTTCAAAGAAATTTTTGAATTACCCAAACTAGAGGCAAGATATAACTTAGGACATTGAGAAATTGCTTGCTTGAGTATATAAGGATTCAGATACCCCAAACCATGTTTTAATTGCTGATCATACACAGATAATGGCTTTGGTCCAAGCATAAACATTCCTTGTAAGGAATTGCCAAGTTTCAAAATTAGATCAACATTTTTTTTCAGTTTGGCCTCAAGATCTAGAACAGTGTCATGATATCTATCCTCATTTCACTCATTTGCCTTTTTAAAATTGAATGAGTCTTTTGAAGTTCCTTATTTTTCCGTTTGTAATCTTTGACATCTAAATCTAATTTATCTTGTTGTTTTTCTAGATCTCGAATGATATCTCGATCACGAACAAATTGAGACTGAGCTTGTTGACTAAAATGTTTTGCTCGTTTATCAGCCTCAAGAAATTCGTTGAGATATTTATTATCCCCGTTTATGTTTTCTAAAACCCGAACCCTTTCCTTATACAACTCAAGCTGACTAGTCAAAGTCGTGTTTTGTTTTTGAACTTGTTGTATAACACCTCGTAACTTAGGTCATTGTACGACATTATGTAATGCACAACTTATTTTTAGGGTTTTACGCGTTTGCTCATAAACTGTAAAAGTTAAGTTAAATCGCGTAAACTAAAAATGATCATACAATGTAATCGGGCATTAAACGATTAAAGGTTGTCATAAATCAAGTGTTATATGATTATTAAGAGGATAATTATCAACATTGCACATTTTATTTTTGTTGGGTTAGTAAAAGTTTTGTTTCGGATAAAGGGTTTAAGCCTTCCGGAAGCACGTTATTATCTACGGCTCATCGAATACCAACAATTGAACTCATATCTTAAAGTATAATTAAAACTCAATATATTATAACATTAGGACATTTTCATTTAAAGGAATTGAAAAATTATACATTTACATATGCAAGTTATACTTTTAATCGAAAAACATATGTTACTTTTAGGTTTTATATATAACTTATAAACACTAGGGATAAATGAACAAATGCATACATATCCTACCCTAACCTTATAATGTGTATGTAGTCCATCTAGGAATGCCTTTGCGTCACATGACATCAATAAGAACCTTCATTGCATGAACCTTTCACCACTTGATGCTATGACTAGCCAAAACCAACCCATTGTTTCTCAAAACCTTGTGCTATACCACTTGACACCTTGCAAAGGCTCAAGTGACCAAGGAATATGCTAAGGATCTTAGCTAGTATAAATAGGAGTGCAAGGGTTAAGAGAAAACCACATCTACTTCTACCTTATTGAAAATCAACAAAACCATCCTTTTTATACCCCATTATGCTCCGGCTCAAATTCCCTCAAGGAAGCAATTCCATTGCTTGATTTTTCTTGATCATATAAGTGTTCTTATATCATTCCTAAGGTGTTCTAAGAAGATTTGAAGATTTGGTTAAGTTTGGAAAAGATTTTGCAAAGGAAAGTGTTTTTGACGTTTAAGCTTGGAACTTTTTGGATCTTGATTTTGGGAAAAACTTGTTAAGTGTGTTCTAATCTTCAAACAAGGTTCCATTATTATCCTTATTATTTCTTTTACATTTCTATATGCATGCCATGTATCATATCTATACTTGTTAGTGCTTGTTTTTTATTGAAAAATATTATGTAAACATATCAAACATCATAAAACCCTAATTGTTCCCATTTTGTGTATAATATTTATGATAAAACAAGTGTTATAATATACTTATATATTTGAAAAGTAGAGTCTTATTAGATAATCATAGACTCCGGAATCAAGTTATTTTGTTGAGAAACGAATCTGATACGTACAGTTCAAGTTATAACTGCTTATTTCTCAAAACTAGTTTCTTTTAATCTACTTTTATAATTATATATTCAAAACATTTTTCTTTATGATTTAAAATATCAATTTTTAACTACATGTGCTATATTAGTAGGGATTTCATCAAGGATATGAGGCATCTTCGTAGTTAACGTATGACGAGTTCTCGGATTGACGATTTAAGTGTCCTAGACCCTCAAACTTACTGTCATGACCTTATCCTTAATGATAGCCCAAACGATAGTACATTGTTATTATAAAAGATCAAAACCTTTATTATTTCTCTAATTACATCAATGTTTTTATCAAAATGCACTACAAGTTATATTGTGCATTGTTTTGTGTACATTGTCTGTATGACTTTTTTTAAAAGCCATGGGGGGTGTTCTTCTTAATCGACCTATACTGTATTAGTAGCATTCAGTCTTTATCGTGACGCTTTATCAGTAGTGATATACTCGTTCAAAATTCATTTGAGGTGAGTCATTTTACTCACTCAAGGTGAGTTCATAGCCCCATGTTTTACAATTATTGATTTACAAGTTTTTGGGGTGAGAAACATATGCATGTTTTACAAATTGGACGCAAGTGTACATTTTATCATGATTACGTTTTGCCTAAGTAGCGATAACCCACTATGCCCATGAATCATGAACTGTCAATTACTGGAATGTGAGCGCGAATGATTATAGATAGATCTATTTGGGATTGACCTCCCCGTTCGGGTGACTAGCTATCACTGGAAACGAACGTATATCATGTCGGATACTGGATGTTACGGGTTGAACATCATCACGGGCAATGTAGGCAATATTTATATATTGTATTCATTTATGTCGAGCTTCGGTGTCATGAGCTTAGGAAAACGTAATTACATTTTGTGATGTCTGCATCTGTTGCATTATCACGGGGAAAGTCTTGCGGTCCTGCATATACATTTACATAAACCTATGAAATTCACCAACTTTATGTTGACGTTTTTAAATGCAATGTTTTTCAGGAGGTCATTAAGCACGAGGTGCGAAGGATACATTGGTGGTTATATTTTGAAGTCATGCATTAAAGATTTAGTCGCATTACATTTTGTATATCTGTTATGGGCTGGAAATCTTTGTAATAATAACAAGTAAACAAGTAAAGCTTCGGGCTTTTGTAACACATACTTTATTAAATCCAATGTATCAGTTTTAAACGACTTTTTGGTCGTTCTTATATTATCTTGTGTTATTGATCTGAGAAGTAACACGCCCCGGACCCTTATTCCGCTGCGACCCAATTTGGGGGTGTTACAGATTGGTATCAAGAGCCAAGGTTATAGAGAACCAGGTCAAATGTTTTTGCTGGACTATAACCGTTTTCAAACATTGCATTCATACAAAGGGGTTTTCACGGGACATACATACACTAATTGTGCATTAGTCGGTTAGGCTAGATGCATGCATGATTGATATTCATGATTGATATACATGTTATGATATAAATGTATATTACTATAAGAGTCTTATATTAAATACTAATATAAGTTATGTTGGAGTTTCAGATACGGTTATGTCAGATTCGGAAGATTCCACGGTCACCTACACGGCAGTGTCCAGTCCATTTGAGGATGGGTCAGACATTGGTTCACCAGGAGTCGATGGACCACCCATTATGCCAGAGGACCCATATGCTTACATAATGGCTGCTTATCAGGTTCCACCATCGCCTGACTACATACCTGGCCCCGAGGAGCCGCAGTCACCTCCCCCACTGGACTTTGTTCCTGAGCCGATGTACCCTAAGTACATACCACAGGAGGATGAGATACTCTCGGCCGAGGAGCAGCCACTACCTGCTGCTGCCTCACCCACTGCAGATTCACCAGGATATGTTCTTGAGTCTGATCCGGAGGAGGAGCCGGAGGAGGACGATGAGGATCCTGAGGAGGATCCAGCTGATTACCCTGCTGATAAGGATGATGATGATGATGAGGACGAGGACGAGGATGAGGACGAGGAGGAGGAGCACCCCTCTCCGGCCGACTCTTTCCCACCTGTACACCGTATGACCGCTAGGATATCTATCCGGGATGAGCCATCCATATCACTTCCTCCTTGGGAAGAGGTCGAGAGACTTCTTGCCTTAACCACCCCACCACCATCACCACTTACTCCACTATCATCTCCATTACCACATATACCATCTCCCCTATTTCCAGCATCACCACCTGCTAGTCCTATTGAGGTTGGGTGTTTGGACCTGACCTAGGTAACGAGATTGGAGAGAGTTCAGCTGCAGTTGGCCACAAGACCCGATTGAGGATCGTAGGGGCAGATATGGTTTGTGTCCGTTACTATGGAAATACCGAATCAAGACGACAAAGAGCCGAAAGGTCGGCCTATGAGGATTTAGAAGAAATTTGGTTAGACCCGAGAGAGGCTTTGAGGAGGTAACACCGATGACCCTTAAAGGGTTCAATGCAAGGGTTGAGCTAAGCTTATACTGCAGTCCAGGAGCAAGACACACAGAATATCTAGGATGGATAGGGGAACTCAAGATAGTGGAGACACATATATCAAAGTTTGAGACATTGTTTAGATGATAGTCCAGTACCACTAAGAGACATGCACGACTACAAAGATCAGGAGCTCTGGTTTCCCGAGAGGTATGGGGACACTCCATAGAGTTAGCTATAAGACACGTTCAGAGATTATGTCATTACGTTCTATAGTGATGGGTCACAGCAGTGATTTTTCACAGTTGCAGAGCACTGACCGTAAGGAAGTCAGGTTGTGACGTTCAGAGATGCTACAGGCAGACCACCAGAGGCAGGTCCCAATTGACTAAGGCATTAAAAAGTTTGCTGAAGAAACTACAAGATCTCAGATGGCGAGTTTCAGAGACAGCATGGACCCCTCAAAAGGTCCGGCACACAAATTAGACTTAACCTGATGCACCAGGGAGGCTGGTAGCATTTCCTGAGATTTGGTTATGTTGTAGCTATGCTAATGCATCTGTAAAGTATTAATGGGTTATTCCCAGACTAGCAGCCTGATAGATCCTTTGTTTTTTGTGTTAGCTACCCAGTATAGCTTTTGTTCAGGTAATATCTATCTTATACATTCATACTAAGAGTTACGGGTATAATCCGGCTAGTAAATGACTTAGATTGTTTCTTTTGTCTTGTAACCAAAGTGTAGTAATCATTTGTATTGAACCAACATGTATTTTTTCCAAGTTATATATAAAATAGACGGATTAACTTATCTATGAAATCGTATTTATTAATAAATGAATGTCGATTTGGTTATACCATGGTTAATTTCAATACATTTGTACATTTCACTGTGTGATGTGATCCCTCGTTTTTATTTAAATGTATATGTTTATTCATAGTATGATTTTATGAAATCTAACGGGTATATGTTTTCTTGTGATTTTTAAATGGCACCAAACGAGAAGGACCACGAGGTTAAAAACCCAGGTGCAACACCACAGACCAGTCAGATACACTCATACCACTACATCTGTACACCAATACCCAACGGCACAATGATTGACGAAGGCGTTACTGCTGCAGCACTGGCAGCACGTGATGCAACCAGGAATGGCGATGATAGCCATACATCAGAAACGGGGTGCCTAGAAGGCCTAGTGCAATTGCTCGTGAATGCACCTACCCGGACTTCCTAAAATGCCAACCCTTGAACTTCAAGGGCACTGAGGGAGTGGTTGGACTCACTCAGTGGTTTGAAAAGATGGAGTCTGTTTACAGCATAAGCAACTGTACAGTAGCATGCCAGGTCAAATTTGCTACGTGTACCCTGCAAGGAAATGCTCTTACATGGTGGAACTCCCATGTTAAGACCACTACTCCTGAAGCTGCCCATGCAATGCCATGGAGGACACTGAAAAAGATGATGACAGACAAATACTGCCCAAGGGGCGAAATTAAGAAGCTGGAGTTTGAAATGTGGAATTTGAAGGTGAAGGGTACCGATGTGGTAACCTATAGCCAACGTTTCCAAGAACTGGCACTAATGTGCGATCGGATGTTTCCGGAAGAAATAGACCAAGTTGAGAAATATGTCGGTGGCTTGCCCGACACGATCCATGGCAGTGTGATGGCAACTAAGCCAAAAACTATGCAGGATGCCATTGAGTTCGCCACTGAACTCATGGACAAGAAGATCAACACTTGGGCTGAACGTCAGGCTGACAACAAAAGAAAGTCTGATGACACCGCCAGGAACAACCAGAATCAGCAACCAAACAAGAGACAAAACACTGGAAGAGCTTATGCCGCAGGAAATGGTGACAGGAGACCATACGAAGGGCCTAGACCTCTGTGTTCCAAATGTAACTATCACCATGATGGTCCTTGTGCTCCCAAATGCCACAAGTGCAACCGATTTGGTCATTTATCTCGTGACTGCAAGAATCCCCCAAATGTCAACACTGGGGCTAATCAGAGGGTTTGTTTTGAATGTGGTGCTCAAGGGCATTTCAAGAGGGATTGTCCAAAATTGAAGAACAACAACAACCGGGGTAATCGGGTTGGAAATGCCAAGGCTCAGGCAAAGGTGTATGCCGTGGGCAATGCAGGGGCAAACCCGGACAACAATGTCGTCACGGGTACGTTTCTCCTAAATAACCGATATGCATCTATTTTATTTGATACCGGTGCCGATAGGAGTTTTGTATCTACTGCATTTAGCTCCCGAATTGTTATCACTCCAACTGCATTAGATCATGATTACAATGTCGAACTAGCCGACGGGCGAATTGTTAGGTTAAACACTATTATTCGGGGTTGTACGTTAAACTTCTTAAATCATCCTTTCAACATAGATCTAATACCCGTAGAAATCGGTAGTTTTGACGTGATAATTGGTATGGATTGGTTGGCGAAGTACCATGCCGTTATTGTCTGTGCAAAGAAGATCGTTCGTATTCCTTTTGGAGATGAAACTTTAATCGTTCGAGGTGACGGAAGCAGCAATGAACACGGGACTCGATTAAACATCATCTCGTGTACTAAGGCTCAAGAGTATTTAACGAAGGGATGTCACGTATTCTTAGCAAATATCACCGCCACCAAAGACAAAGACAAGTCAAAGGGGAAACGACTTAAAGATGTGCCAGTTGTTCAAGAATTTCTTGAAGTTTTTCCTGAGGACTTGCCGGGTATACCACCCACTCGACAAGTGGAGTTTCGAATCGATTTGGTACCTGGTGCTACACCTGTAGCACGGGCACCATATAGATTAGCACCTTTCGAAATGAAGGAACTAGCGGAGCAACTATAGGAACTTACGGACAAAGGCTTCATAAGACCAAGTTCCTCACCCTGGGAAGCTCCGGTTCTATTTGTAAAGAAGAAAGATGGGTCTTTCTAGATGTGCATCAATTACAGGGAATTGAACAAATTGACAGTGAAGAACCGCTACCCACTCCCAAGGATCAATGACCTATTTGACCAGCTGTAAGGGTCGAGTATTTATTCAAAGATCGATCTGAGGTCAGGGTATCACCAGTTGAGAGTTCGAGAAGAAGACATTCCCAAGACTGCATTCAGGACTCAATACGGTCACTATGAATTCCAAGTCATGCCTTTTGGTTTGACTAATGCATGTTCATGGACCTTATGAACCGGGTGTGTAAACCATATCTGGACAAGTTTGTAATTGTCTTCATCGATGACATTTTGATCTACTCCAAAAGTAAGTGTTAGCCTCAATTTATTGAGTCGAACAAGGAAGTTCGGTCACTCTACGATGGAGCTTCAGTCTTTAATTAGTTAAC
>BQNB010028715.1:0-56387 GCA_026074375.1 Tanacetum coccineum
GTGCCCCCTCCGTAGCTCCGCCCTTGCCGACACTTATTAAGTGATCCTTTTATCTTACAATCATTTACTGATTATTTAGTTAATGACACGCAGATAACCTATGCCTATAAGGCACAAGTTAAAAAAAATCCATTTATAAAATATACAATATACAACGTTAAAATATTATACCGATGAAAGTTTTTAATTAAAAAGTAACTGCCGATGTTATAAAATGAATGCATTGATCATGCGATAAGTGGTCAAAACCTCTCTATTTCAATGTTTTAAAACCCGGTTCGACCCGGCCGGTTGAACCGGTCGAACCGGGAACCGGCGATGGTACCGGGCCGTCGCAAGCCGGTTTTATGAGCATTTATAACCCAGGTTGAACCGCTGGGTTTCAGCCGACTTGGGTTGAACCGGTTCATTGAAACCGACCGGTTTTAACTTTTTTCTTTGATGATGACGGTGACGCAGGGAGAGCGAAGATGGTATCTAAGATTATGCAGGAGCCAAATTAGAGAGAGTATAGGTGGAGGGGTTATGACTAGGGGTGTAAACGAGACGAGACAACTCGTATACTCGAGATCGACTGTAAACTACTACCGAAATCGACTCGATCTAAACGAGTCGAGCTCGAGCTCAGAGCCACCCGAGGATTTTTTCGAGTCGAGTTCAGCGAGCTCGAGTTTTTGTATTCGAGTCGAGCTCGAGCTTGGCAGTACTCGGCTCGACTCGGCTCGTTTACACCCCTAGTTATGACTTATGAGTATTTGGTCAAAGTAACTTTAATACTAGTACATTAAATTAACCATGGTTAGTTTAGATTTTAACTGAGGTTGCCACTTGTGAATGGGAGAACACTAGCCACTTATAGATATACATGTAAAAAGCACAAGTCTTAAAATATTTGTACTATGTATAAAGTTCTAACTATTGGTATCATTTTGTTTAATAACGTGAAATCCTCATAAGTTTGTATCGTTGTTTAAAGTTTAGAACATGTATACAATTTAGAACATGTATACGATGGATTATATCTATTTTGATACTAGATTGTCTTTTTTTATAAATAAGTTGTGTGTTTGTTATTGAACTTTATAAGTTTTTTTACATGTAAGATAAACTTAATTATTGTAAATTTTTTTGGGAGGTAAACCGGTTCGATCCGGCGGTTCAACCGGTTCAACCGGTGACCCGGTGAACCGATAACTCGATCGGGTCAATTAAAAACCCGGTTTTTAAAACATTGTATTTCATTACTTGCAAGTTGCAAGTATGTAACAATTTTTTTGGTCAATGAGATATCTATTAATAATTAGTTGACTAATAGTAGTATTATAAAAACTATATTAAAAATATAGTAATCCTTTTACATAAATAAAGTAAACTTAGAAGCTGTAATTATTTATTTGTATTTCAATTCATTCATTCAACCATTTCATACAAATTTCTTTCATTTGTTTAACTTGTTATAAACGTTTCTAACATAGAAAATCAAAATTCTTTGTATGACCTTGATTTAGAACACACAAAAAAGTTGGAAGTGTGGAACATATTGGTGATAGTATTTTCTAGGTGAGAGACTACTTAATGTTTCCGTCAAAGATCGATGCGTATAGAAAAAGCTGTTTACTAAACTTTGGTCTGTTTTAGACTGCCGCAAGTGAAGGAAGCTGCGATCAATGCAATCACTAGCTCAAACCGCATTGGTATCTATTTTGGCTCGGTAATTTAACGAGTATTAATCATAACAAAAATAGCTAGAAACAATGACGTTTAGGATTAAGTCTGGCTTACTGTCTTATATAAGACCTGGACGTACAATACCATACCTTACGGTTTTCAGTTTGTATATCCTCGATTCTCAAACCCTCAATGTTGGGACTTATCGTTAGGGCCTATTTACACAACCGTACTTGGTTATTTATTGTGGAATGATAAAAACTTGTCGAGTTTGATGCATAACATCTTTTAAGTCATGTCAATCGATAAGAATGATAGCTGTGTTGCTCAAACTCAAGTGTATACGTATGACGATAGATATGTTTATGAGTAATGACTAGTTAACCGTCCAAATGTCTAAATATGGAATGCTATGATTTAAAAGGATCGGTCGGTGCTTCCACGTCGAAGAGAATGGTTTTATTGGGACCTTACTAACTAGCTAGCACATCATTAGTAGTAACTACTTCAACACGCTAGAGGAATATCTTCATATGAAGCGGCCATCTATATAGGTTTAGGTTTTTAAAATTTATACGTTTCTTTCTTCACAAATTAGACAAAAAAAAAGTTAGAAAAACGAACATTAACTTAATTTGAGGAGTGGTCGGTGGTCCAATCTCAAAATGGTCATTTACTTGGTAGCAAAGGATGTAGAAAAATTAACAAAACGTACCGACGAGGACCATCAACTTGCATTGAGATTAATTAGGCCAACTGGGACAGGTGTTGATTGAATGGGGTCGGGTCTTTGGGGAAGGGTCTGGTTGGGCATACCAGGCCTCTGGGCTTGGGCCGTATTATTACAATGGGCTCCGGGCCCAACTAAACAAATAAGCAGGCCAAGACTAAGCCCAGGATCGCACTGACACAGCTCGGACATAGCAAGACGGACGCGGATCGGTTTGGGCCGCTTCCGCATACCACCCACGGAAGAGAATCCGCGTCCGCAGTCACGATTATCGCGGATCCTTGCCCGACAAGGGTCCCACTCTGGCCACTACAACTATAAGCGAAATACTAGGAAACCCTAGTACTGGGCTTCCCTATAAATAAGAGTCCTCTGACACACCACAAGGTACACATTTTTCTGACATTCTCTGTCACACATATATTCTCTGACAACATGAATACTTACTCTTGCGCCGGAGTCCAATCGTGGGGTACGTCCCCACGATAAGACTAACGGTTTTTCCTCATTTATGCAGGAATCCACATCCCTTACTTGCTCTAGTACAAGATCCAACCCACTAAAGGCTTATCGACCCAGTCCAGTAAGCCTCTTTGATCTACTACACACCCTAACACGCATTTTGTACTAACAAGTTGGCGTCATCCGAGGGACCCCGAATACAATCGCGTTTCCTAAAATACTCACCATGAGCACTAACGAGCAAACTCCACTTAGTCAGCTCACGTCCGTCGTGAGGAATACGCTAGGGAAGGAGCAAGATTCGCAAGACTTGGTCAGGCCTATTTCCGGCAAAGCCTTGCGAGAATACTGTGACAAGAATTACCATCAGATTCTACCAATCATAGCTGAAAAGGTACACCAAGAAAATGTGCAGCAAGAAAAGCTCAAGGCAGTGAAAGCTCGCAATAATTTTGAAGATACCACACGACATTCCGAGTCAGGAACACCAAGCAGAAGAAAGAGCCTCAAGGAAAGGCTCGGACCTAGGCATGCTCGTAGTATGTCCGGGAGTCCGGAACCAAGGCGCGGTCGTTCCAAATCACCAAGGGAGAAAGATCCGGAAAGAAGAACAGTATTCAAAAGATTAGAGAATGGTGTATTTCACAGGCTAGGAGACAAGGAGAAGAATGTGTCCGCGCACTCAAGAGATTCAAGGCATAGATCATACCACAGCAGCCGCAGAGACACCGAGAGCTGCTACCAGAGTTCTCGATCCGGAGAAACAGAATTTGCTTCCGAGAAATATCACAACAAAAGAGCATCCTCGCGAAGAGAGGAAACACTGTCAGAAAGTGAGGGCAGTGTAAGAGGACATTGGAAGTCAAAACCGAAGAAGCAAAAGTCGAGCGTTGAGGATGACCTGTTCCAACCATGGGTATGTGAAGAAACAGATCATTTCACTCCTCGGATCCGTTACTTCGACTTCCCAAAAACCCGAATGCCTAGTCATATCAAAACATATGACGGAAGTGAAGACCCGAAAGATCATTTAAAATTCTTTCAGGCGGCCGCCAAGACGGAACGCTGGGCAATGCCAACATGGTGCCATATGTTCAATTCCACACTCACTGGAAATGCCAGAGTATGGTTTGATGACCTTCCACAGGAATCCATTGATAGTAACAATGATTTAAGGAAAGCATTCCTAGAAAACTATCTCCAGCAAAAAAAGTACATCAAAGAACCGGTTGAAATCCACAACATCAAGCAAAGAGATGGGGAATCCACAAAAGAATTCGTGTGGAGGTATAAACTTGAATGCGGAGACGTGAAGGGAGCTCCGGAATGCATGAAAATCTCGGATATAGCACGGAAATACTAATCCCGAAGCCTAACAAACGACTACATGATAAAATCCCTAAGTCAGTAGACGAAATGATGAGAGTAACTACAGCTTTCCTCAGAGGGGAAGTTGCGGCCTCTAATCGTGAACGGGAGAAATCATTTCCGTCATGGAAACAGCAAGAAGCCGGATAAAAGCAAAACTTCAAGAAGGGAAACTTCCAGAACCAACAAAGGACGAAGCGGAAGCAGGATAGGTTCACCCTTCTTACAAAACACCAAAGGAAATTCTGGCTTTGGATGAAGGGAAGTTTAAGCCTCTTCCCCCAATGACAACCCTAGTAGAAAAAAGAAAAAAAAAAGAAACGTAGCAAATTTGTGAGTTCTGGTAAGTAGGACATACCACCAGATAGTATGTATGCACCTAAAAAGGCAAAAGAGGAAATGCAAAAGGCCCTAAAACTGACACATTTACTCAAGGAAATAAAGCAAACCAAAGGCAAAGAACATTCAAAGGTAGCAAAAAGGGGGAAAAATCTCAAGGAAGGACAAGTCGATGGCAATATTAATGGTATAACCATGGCAAAGAGTAGCCAGACAGAAAATTACTCAAACTTTCTCTTCGGAGTCAGTAATTTTGTTTCCACCTCTAGGGGAGGAAGATGGGACGGAGGGTCCCATGATTATTGAGGCCAAAATGGGAGGACATTGCGTGCACCGCATGTATGTGGACGGATGCCCACCTTAGAAAATCATTGTAGAACACGTGCTTTAAAGATTCTCCTAGGAAGTCAGAAACCAGATGAACCCTGCAACCACCCACTGTTGGGTTCAGTGGAGAGATAATAATGAGCCGTTAGGGCCCCCCCCCCAAATTATCGTTGCAGTAAAGAAGCGATGAGAACATTCCACGTCGCACGGATGAAATTCAGGTGGTTAATCACCTCTCCCTACAACGAATTATCGGGAGACCAGGAGTAAGGAAAATCCAAGGCAGTTCCATCATCGCCTACTCGGAATGCTAAAATTCCAGTGGACAGTCGGAACGGTATACACTACGCAAGCAGCATGATATTCATTTAAATGCACAATGGTTTCAGGACCAGGGGTGCCGCAACCCATAATCAGCCAAGTTACAAAAGAAAAGATTCAGGTGGCAATTCACCCAGAATATCCGAACAAAACAGACGAATATCAATATGGCCTACTTTGACAGAAGAATGTACGAAGGATCCGTGCGCTTACTAGAGGACCAACCTTGATGTATGAATGGAACCTTTCATTCAAGAAACTTGATGAAAAACAAGATGGAATATCAAGTTCATGGAGGATTTTTGGGAATTAAAGAATCCTTGATGTTGTTGAATTAAATGAAACAAAAAGGACTAAATCGACATAATGAAGATTCTACAAAAGATGAAAGATATGATCAAAGATATGAAGATCATGATTGATATTCAAATGATTTAGCTTCCTTATACTTATGAAAAGCATTAATAAGTATTAAATATGATGAGGAGGTTACAAGGTTTATTAGGAAATCATTAAAATGTATTAATGTAGAATACATAGGAAAGTATTAAATGTGTTGTAACCTACTAGGACTCCGTGTACTATAAAAGGAGGTCCTAGAATGTAGAAAAAAACACATCAATCTCTACACAATCATCATATACACGTTTTACTCATAGTTAGTTATAGCTTCAAGGTTGTAAACCCTATCACTATTAACCTAATCACTATTAAAATGATCGTATTTAAAATAATAAAGCTGGCAATGGATTGGTTAATTGTTATTATTCTTCTTAGTATCACAACCTAGTTTCCGCATAGTTTGTGATATTCCCAATCAAAGTTTCTACATATTTCTAGATTTATCCAATAACAACTAAACCTTATACAGCTAAGGAGTTAAAGATCTATAAGAAGTATCAACAATGGTATCAGACTGGTTGAGAATCTTGAATAAAATAACACATTTATTCTACACACAAATTTGTTTGTCCGAAGAAGAGATGGCCTACAACTCAAGTTCTTCAAATGCTAATTCTAAGGTACATACTTGTTTTACTGAATGTGAGCAATCATATGCACAACTTAAAAATTTATATGATACTCAAAGGGAAACAACTTGTGAAAATGCTAGTATAGAAATTCACGCCAATACTCAAGCTTTAAAAAGGTATGAGGTCTCAATTAGTTGCCTCATCAGAAAAATCATTTTGGTATGAGGAAAAGATTAGATTTATGAAATAGATTTAGATGACAAAAACTGATGTGCTTACATATCATAAAAAACTAATAGCAAAGCCGTAAAAGAAAAAATAAGAATAAAAACCAAATTAGAATCATTTGAAACTTCTTCAAAAAGTGTTAAATACACTGCTTAATAGTCCAATTGAGTGCTAAGATAAAGCCTGGTTTTTGGCATAAAGGTGCCAAAGATTTCTAAAGTAAGTGAAACAATTACTAGTGTGTCTAAAGTTAAAACAAGTAATTCTGAAACTAGTAATGATAAAGTGGAATTGCCTAAAATTAAAACTGTTAGGATGAGTGAACCTATCATTGAGGAATGGGAATTTGATAGTGAAGATGATGAGATTGTGGTCAAACCTAAGGAAGTAACAAAAATAGTCAAACCTAGCTTTGAAAAGATTGAATCTGTTAATGTTAGGAATGAAACTATTAGGCAAGCAGAAAACCCTAGGAAAAACAATAAGAGTCCTAGAGGAAATAAAAGAAACTGGAATGGTATGATGACTCAGAAATTAGGTGAAAATTTTGAGTTTTAAACAAAAGCTGCTATGAATGTGGAGTTTGGATCACCTGCACTATACCTGAAAACACAAGAGAAAGATTAATGATAATAAAACAGGTGTAAACCAGTGTGGAACAACTCAAAGAGGGGAATCACCCAGAGACTTGGTAGATTTTCTCACCCTAATCAAAAAGTAACATAGTTCCACAAGCAGTACTAACTAAGTCAGGCCTAGTATCACTTAATACTGCCAAATCAGTTTATTACTACTCAAGTCAGAAAATGCCATGAATGATGTTATGCCAAAAACATACTCTAATTATAAAGCATATTCATCTGTTAAAAGACCCTTTAACAAGAAAACAACAAATTACAACAAATATTTCAACAAAAGAGTTAAAACAAAAAAGAGTACAATGGTAATAACCGCTAGGTCAAGAGAAGCAGAGGTTAATATTGTTAGGCTCAGCTATCTGGTTTAGAAACCAAAACATGAAGACTTAGACCATGTTTTCAAATCCAATAGTAGCATCAAAGACCGCTGACAAATATGATTATGTTTGATGCCTAGGCAAGGTTTCAAGTCGATCTGGCTGGGACTTCAAAAGGACAACTAACATTCTTATGCAGGGTAATTCATAAGAGAGTGTGATTGGGTGTATACTTATGGATTGTATTTTTATGCTTTGTGGACTAACTTTTTGTAGAAAAGTAAATAAAAGTGTTAGATGGAAAAGATAGTTGGTGTCGTTCATATTGTTGCTAATGCTGTATTTATTGGAGCTATTCTAGAAAACTTAGGGTTTTTGCACAACTCTAATCAGAAGGTTCAAGAAACACAAGGGTTAAGAGAACGGTTTTAAAAGTTTTTATCACCTCAGGTAAGAGTAGTATTCATATGGTTTGTGTTGAAAGTCTAGCAGGTTTTGTGTTACCTATCTGATTGGATTTACAAAAAGTGAACATGGGATTGGCTGCATGGTTATAATATTGATGGCGTATCTTGAAAGTTTATGTCAATGGTGCTGATATGTATTAGTACTGCTAGTACAGAGAACTTAGTACTGCTAGCGTGAGTTTTAAAAGCAGTTGGTTTGTGATTGTTGTCGTGCTTTTATAAAGTATTGTGGTGACATAAGGCTATTGGTAATGCTCATGTTTGTGTTCAAATGAAGTGTTGTGAGGTTTTGTAATTAGGATGCTTGCTACATCAATAAACAACAAATATGAAGATATCAGCCGTGTAGTCTTCACCGGTTGCTATGACAAGGATTAGTGACAGTTTAGCAACTGAAAAAGTGTCGCTTAAAAGGTGTCGTCTGGATACTTAAAAAAAAGGTATCCTTATATGTTTTGTACTGCTCATTGGTGGTTACTACTAACACATGACACAGTACTACTGGTGATCATAAATATTGGTGCTTTACTGACGTTAAAAAGTGTCTCAAAAGGTATGGGAGGAATGAGCACTTTATACTGCCAAGGGGAAGAATTAAGTAATGCATTGGTAAAGAAGTTAGTACTGGCCAACTAAACATAGTACTGCTTATGAGTACTTAGTACTGTTTCATCAATTACATTAGTACGCAGTATGATGTTAAATTGCCAATGGCAGTTAATACTGCTAGCCTTATCTTTGAAAGTTAGTGCTGCTGCTTATGTAAGTTAGTGCTGCCAGGAGACGTTAATACTGCCAGTTTATACTTAGTGCTGCTAGTATGATTAATACCGCTAGTAAAATATCTAAAGCTGCAGAGTATTAAGTTTGCTGCTGGGTAAATTAGTTAGTTACTACTGTTGGTCTTAATCCAAGGTTTGTGATGCTCTCTATATAGAGGGTATTAATACTACCAGCTTTGATCAAACTGCTAGTATTAAAATGAGTTTGTACTGCTAGCATTGTGCGATATCGGATAAAACACACAGTTTGGTTCTCGGATAGTTTGTTCTTAGCCTGATTTATGGATAGTGGTTTTGAAAATTGGCAAGCTACAAAGGATAGGATAATTTTCAGGTGTTCGTTTCACTTCAACACAACAAATAGTAATCAATTCACCATGTCTAACCGACACTAAGAATTGGCTATTCCAGTGCAAACGACATCTGGTAAAGAAATCTTAAATCCGTTGATAGCTGATAGTTTGCTAAAAACTATATGGTTCTCAATTCACCATGTCTTAAGACAAAGAATTGGCTATTATGAAACACTTAGACTAGTGGAGAGCTGAGTGACTTTTTATCCCCTTTTCGTGAGGTGTTCGGCTTTGATGTTTTCTAGCATAAGAGTTTTATAAATTCATTTTTTGAAGTGATTCTCGAGAAATTTTTTTATAAAATGTTCTAACAGGTTCTACTTGAGGGCAAGCAGAAGTCAAGTGGGGAGATATTTGATAACATCAAATATTTAATACTTTTTGGTGGCAAAATAC
The DNA here is from genome assembly GCA_026074375.1 of Tanacetum coccineum. Classification (NCBI taxonomy): domain Eukaryota; kingdom Viridiplantae; phylum Streptophyta; class Magnoliopsida; order Asterales; family Asteraceae; genus Tanacetum; species Tanacetum coccineum. The sequence continues at coordinate 9,371 of BQNB010028715.1, forward strand.
CCCTTATATTACCTGCAAATGTTTCACTAACACTCAAAAATGAGATATTTTCTATCATTTCATAGTTTTCAGGTGAAATGCAGGAAAGTGACAACAAACATGGGAAAAAGGACTCAAAGTGTAAATATTTAAAGGATGTTACGGCGCAACACCAAAAATGGTTACGCCATAACATATATTAAGCAAGTACGAAGATCAAGGACAACTTTACAATGTAACACTATATCTAGTTAAGCCCCATGAATTCGGAAGGAAATCTTACTATAGATAGAGTTACGGCGTAACACCCTATATGGTTACGCCGTAACCATGAAGATCTACAATTATGGAAAGAAGATCACGTACTTATGGACATTATTTGAATGTTACAGCATAACACCATATCTGGTTATGTTGGGAATTAAAGATTCTTTGATGCTGTTAGAATTAAATGAAACAAGAGGGACTAAATCGACATAATAAAGATTCTACAAAAGATGGAAGATTGTAGAAGATATGATCAAAGATATGAAGATCATGATTGATATTCAAATGATTTAGTTTCCTTATACTTAAGGAAATCATTAATAAGTATTAAATATGATGAGGAGGTTACAAGGTTTATTAGGAAAGCATTAAAATGTATTAATGTAGAATACATAGGAAAGTATTAAATATGTTGTAACCTACTAGGACTCCTTGGACTATAAAAGGAGATCCTAGGGTGTAGAGAAAAGATAGCAATCTCTACACAATCATCATATACACGTTTTACTCATAGTTAGTTATAGCTTCAAGGTTGTAAACCCTATCACAATTAAGAGTGATCGTATTAATATATTTGAAGCTGTAACGTTTGGTTAATTGTTATTATTCTTCTTAGTATCACAACCTAGTTTCCGCATAGTTTATGATATTCCCAATCAAAGTTTCTACCATAGTTGTCTTGGATTTATCTAATACAACTAAACCTTATATCAGCTAAGGAGTTAAAGATCTGTTCAGAACATGATCAACAAGTGGTATCAGAGCTGGTTAAGAAGCTTTGAATAAGAAGAACACATTTTCTACACACAAGATTTGTTTGTCAAAGAAGAGATGGCCTACAGCTCAAGTTCTTCAAATGCTAATTCTAAGGTACATACTTGTTCTACTTTATGTGAGCAATCATATGCACAACTTAAAAAATTATATGATACTCAAAGAGAACAACTTGGTGATGCTAGTATAGAAATTTAAGCCTATACTCAAGCTTTAAAAATGTAGAGATTCAATTAGTTGCTCATCAAAAAAATCAACTTTGGTATGAGGAAAAGATTAGATTTATGAAAATTGATTTAGATGACAAAACTGATGTACTCACATACCATAAAAAACTATTAGCAGAAGCTGTAAAAAGAAGAAGAAATAAAACCAAATTAGAATCATTTGAAACTTCTTCTAAAAGTCTTAATACACTGCTTAATAGTCAATTGAGTGCTAATGATAAAGCTGGTTTTGGGCATGATGGTGCAAAAGAGTCTAAAGTAAGTGAAACAATTACTAGTGTGTCTAAAGTTGAAACAAGTAATTCTAAAACTAGTAATGACAAAGTGGAAATGCCTAAAATTGAAACTGTTAGGATGAGTGAACCCATCATTGAGGAATGGGAATCTGACAGTGAAGATGATGAGATTGTGGTTAAACCTAAGGAAGTTACAAAAACAGTCAAACCTAGCTTTGAAAAGATTGAATCTGTTAATGCTAGGAATGAAATTGTTAGGCAAGCAGAAAACCCTAGGAAAAACAATAAGAGTCCTAGAGGAAATAAAAGAAACTGGAATGGTAAGATGACTCAGAAATTATGTGAAATTTTTGAGTTTAACAATAAGGCTTGCTATGTATGTGGTAGTTTTGATCACCTGCACTATACCTGTAAACACAAGAGAAAGATTAATGATCAAAAACAGGTTAAACCAGTGTGGAACAACTCAAAGAGGGTGAATCACCAGAACTTTGGTAGATTTTCTCACCCCAATCCAAAAAGTAATATAGTTCCACAAGCAGTACTAACTAAGTCAGGCCTAGTATCACTTAATACTGCCAAATCAGTTAGTACTGCTCAATCCAGAAACATAGAGTCGACTGATGAGAGTCGAATAGTAAAGGTGTGTGTATGTGTACACTATAGTTAGTAGTTAGTTAGTAATAGACATATTATAGATGTCTATGTAGTAGTTAGTAGCCCCAAGTTATAGTTGGGGTAATAGGGAAATCGTTCAATGAAAAACCTTGTTTGATAATATTGCTTTCTTATTATTCCGCTCTGCATTCAATATTATCTGTAAAACTAATCCTAGATGGGCAAATCGATTCTCAACATGTGAGAAAAACAATGAATGATGCTATGCCAACAACATACTCTTATTATAAATCATATTCATCTGTTAAAAGACCCTTTAACAAGAAAATAGCAAATTACAACAGATATTTCAACAAAAGAGTTAATACTGTTAAGAGTACAAGGGTTAATACCGCTAGGCCAAAAGCAGAGGTTAATACTGTTAAGGCCTCAGCTAGCTGGGTTTGGAAACCAAAACATGAAGAATTAGACCATGTTTTCAAATCCAATAGTGCATCAAAGACCCTGACAAGATATGATTATGTTGATGCACTAGGCAGGTTCAAGTCTGTTCTGGCTTGGGACTTCAAAAGACACTAACTTTCTTATTGCAGGGCAATTCATAAAGAGAGTGTGATTGTGTATTACTGTGGTTTGTATTTTTGTGCTTTGTGGACTAACTTTTTGCAGGAAAAGCAAATAAAAGTGTTAGATGGAAAAGATAGTTGGTGTCGTTCATATTGTTGCTGCTGTATGTTTTAAGATATTCTAGAAAACTAAGGTTTTTCACAAACTCTAAACAGAAGGTTCAAGAAACTCAAGGGGTTAAGAAGAAGGTTTATAATTTTTATCACAGCAGGTTAAAGAGTAGTATGCATATGGTTTGTGTGTTTGAAAGTCACAGCAGGTTGTTGTGTACCTATCTGATTGGATTTGCAAAAAGTAAACATGGGATTGGCTGCATGGTTATAATATTGATGGCGTAATCAGCAAGGGCAACACTTGAAAGTTTATGTCAATGGTGCTGATATGTATTAGTACTGCTAGTAACATTAGTACTGCCAGTTGTTACTTAGTACTGCTAGTACAGAGAACTTAGTACTGCTAGCGTGAGTTTTAAAAGCAGTTGGTTTGTGATTGTTGTCGTGCTTGTATAAAGTATTGTGGTGACAAAAGGCTATTGGTAATGCTCATGGTTTTGTTGTTCAATGGAAGTGTTGTGGGTTTTGTAATTTTGATGCTGCTACAGCAGATAAACAACAATGATGAAGATACAGCAGGTGTAGTCTTCAACGGGTTGCTATGATAAGGTTTGTGACAGCAAGGGTTTACAGCAGATACAAGTTAATACTGCTTTGGTCGACTAGCAGACTTCTGGAAGTATAATCTTCAACAGGTTTATTATTAGTGCTGTCAATACAAGAAGAATGTTGTTATGAAGTTACTTAAAGCAAGTTGTGATCTCAGCGAAACCTAGATTACAAGGGTTTTGTTTTAATCAGAAGTTTGTTAAGAAGAAGATTTAGGGTTTTCCAAAACCCTAATAGAGTTCGACATGGAGGGTTTACAGCAGCAGGTCACGATCATGTTATTATATGAAGGTCTGATGATGGTCGTGTTAAAATAGCAGGTTACAAGATTCGGTGATGTATTACTCATGGTATGGATGTGATCGTTGCGAAGCCCTAATAAGGTTCTTGTATCTTGTTACTCTTAATCATTGAAGCTTATAAGTTATTGTGTTTATGGTTGAGAGTATAAGTATAATAAGTTACTGAATATGTGCTAATAAGAATGACAAGCAGATGAAGGATGATAGTAGCATGTTGGTTCAGAAGGATGCGTTTCTTGGTTTAAGATGTTGCTACTGTCACGACTACAGGAGTAAACATTTAGGATTTGTGAACTTTTTAATACTGTTGTTCGATCTCGTGATGATGTGTGAGAAGAGAGATGAGATTGGTTCGTGTTTGTATGTAACAGTGGTATACGAGATTAGTACTGCTAAGGTTTCGGAGTTAATGTTGTTGGTCTTGTTACTACTGTTAGGGTTTTTATGTGATGGCGGCTGAATGATTGAAGAAGAAGGATCATGGTTCGAGCAGGAATATCCACTATTCTTAATGCTAACAGTATATGATTAATATTGTTCGTATACATTTGATGCTGCTCGTTTTAAATTTTCTTGCTGCTGCGTTTGTGTTTGGAGACGAAGGACAAAGAGAGGCGTGTGTATACTGTGTTTAGGGATATGTCATGATACCCTAACTGATATATACTCTTTTTCTCAATTTGAATTGGGCTGGTTCTTAACAAAAGATATTGGAGCAGATAGTTGATGGGCTTTCACTCTAGATATGTTATGAGCCGGTTGTGTATGTTTAAATGATGATGGTACTGATGTTTGGTGAACTCTATGTGATGCTGGAATTAATACGTGTGATATAAGTTTAGTGAAGATGGTATATATGGTATGTTTTGATAATAATTGACTGCGTGATCTTTTGATGGGCCTTGTCTTAACAAAAGCAGGTTTATTGATGTGAAGTGTTCATTTATTGATACTGCTACAAGTTTTGATACTAATGTTCGTTGGTTGAACATTAGAATTCTTTAGCAGGTTTGTGGGATATTCGCTGGTAAACCCCTATTATTAATATCCCACAAACCTTGTCGCCCATGTTACGCCGTAACGTTGAGTCAGATACATAATCTCTTTTAATTTTCAATGTTGCAGCGTAATCTTGGAGACACTTTATACCTTAAAGGGTGTGATGACTCATTTCTTCGTTAGATTACGTTACGGCGTAATCCCTCGGGGGTGTTACGTCGTAAATTACCTTGGACTCTTCACTTTAGTGCATTTCTTATCCAAATCCCTTGTCTTTTGCTAAAATGCTCACTTGGTCCCTAAAAACTAATAATAAATAATTAAGTAACGTTTTCATACATTAATAGCATATTTGTAAGCATTTTTATAGGGAATTTGATATTAAAATGTACTAATTATTTGATGTTATCAAATATCCCTCCACTTGACTTCTACTTGCCCTCAAGTAGAACTGTTTAGAATAATTCATAAGAAGATTTCCTCAATTTAACTTGGACAAATGAGTCTATAAACTACTTATGCTAGAAAACATTTGAGCTGAACACCTCACGAAAAGGGGATAAAAAACACTCAACTCTCATTACTAATCTAAGTGTTCAATTTCAGGGTGATCACTCAATTACACGGACATAGTATGTATTCTATCATAAGCTTGAAAAGTACACAAGTCTCCACCAACTAAAATTAGGTTCTAAACAGTCTCCAAGGCAACATGGGTGATATTTAGTTTATTGGGTGATATAAAGGGTAAGGATAGACATGGGATACACTTTAAATGGTTGTTAAGATAAAAACATGAAACAAATAGTCTAAAGTAAACTAACGTTGTCATAACTAGCTACTGTCCTCCAATGTCTAAAAGTATGAGTTTGAAAACCTGATCTTTAATAATGGGCTACTAGCTCCATTCTTTATACTTGTTGAGATGGCTTGGTGCAATAATGGGCTACTAGCTCTATTTTTTTATTTTGCATCATCTTTACAGTTTTTTGCACACGGGTGGCTTTTTAGTTGCACCCTCTTTTCTTTATTTTCTTCTTGATAAATATGAAAATGCTACAGAAGTTTATATCTTTAATTATTGCCCCTGCAACATCCGATATTAAATGCACATCCCCCACTTGAGATGAACAATGTCGAAAGTGGTGATACAGAGGGGTCTTTATAGATTTTAACTAATTGGTATTCACGAATGCATATTATTCTCGTTCCCATTCCCCCGAACCATGGATTTAAATAGCCAGAGATTTCAACACAAAGAAAATTAAGACTACAGGGTAGGCTAATGCGAAATGGTGTAACAAAACATATAGGGTTTAAACAGGATTGGCTTGACAAGGTGATCTAGGGGTATCTTGCACTGGTAGTGAGCGCAACTAGGGTTTTACACATAGAGCTCGACAAGTCAGTGTGACAAGCCAATAAACACACACACATATAGGCTTTTTGGGTGATTTCCTAAAATGTTGCCTTTTTGAACAATCTATTCTAACTAACCAATTAGGTCTTAACAAGATGTACAGGCCAAGTTCTAAAGTTCATAATACTACCGGCACTCTTATGTATTAGGTGGATTTTATGTATAATAGATGAAAATGGAATATTAGGCTTAATCTCACCAAATTAGTTACAGGATAATAATGTGCTCGGTACAGATTTATTCTAGTTTAGTAAGAAAAACATGTCAAAATTATTAAAATTGGCACCATTTTTCAAAGAAAACTAGGAAATCAAAGGTAAATATAGGTCAAGTGGTAATTCTACTCCCATCCCCCACTTAGTTTGTACAATGTCCTATTGTACAATTAAGGAAATAAAATAATGAAATAAGAGTAGAATTATAGCAAAAGACTCCCTTGAGTGTTGCTCTCTTCTCTGAGTGATAATTGCAAGAGTTGACTTCTTGCAAAGTGTCTATAGAACAACCTCGTTTCCCTTGAAATCACTAGACAACAAAGAGCATTAAACTTTCATGGATAAAATACACTACAATCTAACTCACTTTTGTAGGAATCACAGTTGCATTTAGCATATGCAACAAGCCTTTTAAACCACTTGGTAGCCCAAGTAGACGAGTGAAGTCTCGTGAGGGTTTTCAAGGAACACACCCACAAAGTTCATTTACTTATACATGGTTTTTGAAAAGGTTTCAAACATATTTTTTAGTTTTCAGAAAATGTTTGTGGCATAACCATGGTATTGGTTACGCCGTAAACATGTGGATTTAAAAATTTTATATTTGAACTAAGAAGGTTACGGCGTAACAAGTACATGATTTTACGCCGTAATAATATCTGTTACGGCGTAACCAAAGTGGTTACGCCTAGACAGAACCTTACTACCACATGAATACGAATTAAGGCGACTTCGAATTCCATTTTCTTATACAAAGAACCTGCAAAATAAAATTAGAAACCAACAAAAACCAACTACTATGCAGAAAATAAAAGACGGGTTGTCTCCCGACAAGCACTTCTGTTTATTTATGAGTCTTTAAGTTAGACTCAAGCTGCTCTACATTTTTTCAAAGTAGAGAGTTTTCGACGTGGTGTTTATATCTCCCCCGTAAAAAAAATTTAATCTATGACCATTGACCTTAAAATAGACTCCGTTCTTACCACACACTTCTGCTGTTCCATAAGGAAACACTTTGCTAATGGTGTAGAGACCATACCATCTTGATTTCAATTTCCCAAGGAAGAGTTTTAACCTTGAATTAAAAACAAGAACCTTGTCTCCTTCATGGAATCCCTTATCTATGATCTTTGCATCATGCCATCGCTTTGTTCTTTCTTTGTATGCTCTTTCTTTGTATGCTCGAGAATGTTCATAGGCCTCATTTCTTAATTCTGCTAATTTATTCAATTGTAAATACCTATGTTTTCTAGCGGTATCTAAATCTATATTTACGTTTTTTAAAGCCCAATATGCCTGATGTTCCATCTCCATTGGAAGATGGCATGCCTTTCCATATACAATTATGAATGGAGTACTCCCGTTTGGTGATTTATAAGCAGTTCTAAATGCCTAGAGTGCGTCATCGAGTTTATCGGCACACTCCTTTCTATTTCCATTCACAGTCCTTTCTAAGATGCGTTTAATAGCATGCTTAGTGTTTTCACTTTGACCATTTATTTGCGAATGATAAGTTATAGCAAGCCTATGCGTCACACCGTATTTCCTTAATGTCTTTTCAAGAAAGGAATTGTAGAAATGTGTTCTGCGATCACTTATGAGTGCTTTTGGAACTCCGAATCTTGAAAACAATTTCCTAAGGAATTTAACTACCACCCGAGCATCGTTAGTGGGTAATGCTTCAGCCTTAACCCATTTTGAAACATAATCGACAGCCACAAGGATATATTTATTATTTCGGGAAGAATGAAAAGGTCCCATGAATTCAATGCCCCAAATATCGAATACCTCGCTAACGATAATGTTGGTTAAGGGTATTTGGTTACGAGAGGATATGTTACCAGCCCTCTGACATGCTTCGTAATTACGAATGTACCTTATAGCATCCTTAAAAATGGTTGGCCAATAAAATCTAGATTTAAATATTTTTCTGGTGGTAATGTCGGCTCCGTAATGCCCTTTACTTGGTCCCGTATGACAGTGTTCTAGAATTTCTTGCATTTCCTTACCAGATATGCATCTTTTTATGATTCCGTCGAGACATGATTTGAATAGGTATGGATCATCCCACATGTAATGTTTAACGTCTGATAAGAATTTCTTTCTTAAATGATATGTCAACCCATGCGGTATTGATGACATCAAATAACGTCTATTTTATAGCGTCATTTATCCCATGTTATTAACCCATTTTGTATAGTTATTGCAAAGAATTGTTACTTAATCGTTTATATTTGAGAATTGGAGTAATTATGGAGTAATTGGTGAAAGTTAGCAAAAGGCGCACATTCTAAAGCTTAAATGAAGATATTTTGAAGATTACTATTCTGAAGACCAATATGTCGTATCCATCATGGAAGATACGGCGTATCCGTGCCTGCACTCACCAAATACCACAGAGGAATAAAGCTCAACACGCCGTATCCAGAAGAAGTCAATACGCCATATTGAAGATATAGTATGTGAATATTCTGGAAGATATCAAGCGTGGTCCCAACTCCAAGAAATCCCTAATACGCCGTATCCAATCCTTGGATATGCCGTATCGAACCGACTTCCAGACCTTATAAATAGAAAACTCAAAAACGAGTTTTCTCTGTCTAGAATTCTTGTTAGATCATCTTAGGTTATTGTGTTTAGATATTCTACATTGGTACTCACAGAGAACTGGGTGATTATATTAAGATTTGTGTACGTTTAATCTTGTAAAACTTGAAATTTTTTTGTGTTCGTGGTTATATAGGCTCGAAATATAAGAACCATATGATTTTGACGTTCAAATTGTTAAAGTTTATGTTTTTATACTAGATATGGCCTAAACATAGTTAGTTTTGCAAAAAAATTCAAGAAAAATGTCAAAAATTGTGTGTTTTATGTGTTTTTGAAGATTTGTACTCGTTATCATCATTTGTCTTAAGTTGCCATTTGACATCATTCATCTTAAGTTGTCCGTTTTGACATCATTCGTCTTAAGTTGTCATTTGACATCATTCGTCTTAAGTTGCCATTTGACATCATTCGTCTTAAGTTGCCATTTGACATCATTCGTCTTAAGTTGCCATTTGACAATGTTTATCTTAAGTTGCAGTTTGATCCAAGGTTGACTTAGTCAATGTTAGCATTTTGACCTAAGTTCATCAAAGTTTAACCTAGTCAATTTTAGCATTTTGACCTAAGTTTACCACAAGTTTGACTTAGTCAATATTAACATTTTGACCTTAGTTCTACCAAGTTTGACTTAGTCAATACTTGCCATTTGACAGAAGAACCAAACAACAACACATATTTAATTTGAAACAAAAACATAATCAAGTACAATTAAAACACACAATTTAACACAATTCTCTTTAATCACTGAATCGATCTTAATTCTTCTTTTACATAACCAATTTAAAGATGACTACCTTAGCTGAATTTATGATTGTTGCTGGTGGTGACAATCGTCCTCCTATGCTGGACAAGACTATGTATGACTCTTGGGAGAGTTGTATGGAACTTTACATAGAAGGTAAGGAGAATGGCATAATGATGCTTAACTCGATCAAAAATGGTCCACTTATCTGGCTTACGGTTGATGAAGACAGTGTTACAAGGGTAAAGAGGTATGAAGAACTCTCCGTTGTAGAAAAGCTACAAGCTGATTGTGATCTTAGGGCTTCTAACATTGTTCTTCAAGGACTTCCACCAGATGTGTACTTTCTTGTCAATCATCACAGAGTAGCCAAAGACATTTGGGACAGAGTTAAGTTACTCATGCAAGGCACATCGTTTGTCGATAGAAAGAACGTGAGTGTTAAGTAGTTGTCGGTTTGATTAGTGCACTTTATATCGAGGGAGAGAACTTGCATCCATATTATTTGAGGTTTCTAAGCTCATTAATGACATGACACATCTACCAAATGACAATGAAACAAGTTCAAGTAAATACCAAGTTTTTGAACAGTCTTCCATTTGAATGGAGCAAATTCGTTACGGATGTTAAGTTAGCAAGGGATTTACACACTAATAATTATGATCAAATTCATGCATATTTACAACAACATGAGTTACATGCAAATGAAACTCGTATAATGCGTGAAAGATATCAGGACCCACTTTCATTGGTTGCTAGCCATCATCCTACACCACCTTACCTTCGCAATCCAATTCAGTATAATACTCCTCAGTATTCTCAACAACATTCACAAATGGCTCATCAACGTATATACTCTTCACATATGTTTAAATCCTTATGGAGGTCATTCATCCATAGTAGTCAAATCAAGTCATAATCAGTTACCAATACCAGGTACCTTCACAGCGTACACAAATCATTCAGTCTACCAAAATACGAAATGCATTGAAGTTCACCAACCTGAATCAAACCTTGCTACTCTAACATTTCAACAAAGGGAAGATCTAATAGACTGCATTAACAAAGCAATGACATTTCTGACAGTTATGGCATCATAGTTTCCTTTAACCAACAACCAACTCAGAACATCCTCTATCTTGAATATCAAGCAACCATTCATGTGGTAGGGTTACATATCTAACAAGTTCAGAGGGACAGACAAGTTTAGAGTCTTATTGTAACTGGTAATCAGGGAAATGCTCTAGGTCTTAGCAGAGGAAACAATGCAGCTAGACAGGGAAAGGTGATTGTTAGATCCCTTACTGAATAGATCTTGAACCTTTAGCTTGCAAAGGGTTTGTTATTTTAGATAAATCCAAAGAAACAATTATGAAACACTGATTGAACACTATTGATTATGCGGGGTAAACTATTCAACATTTGTTGAAAGAAGAACAATATTATGTTAAACACAAGAGAACTTCTATCAAACTCACACTTTATATTATAACTTGAATAACGGTAATAAGTTACAAGCTATGATTAGACTAATTTTATCTCTATTGATTTTATATATTAAACTATGCCTTAGGGTTTTCCTTTTTTAAACCAGGAAACTTAACAGGGCTTACATAAAGCATGTTGAGGAGATAATGCATATCTATTCCTAATTTAACTCATACATATCTCCTAACAACACTAACTATTATATGGCTAAGCAGACTAACTTACTACTAACATCATAAACTTATTATGCAGTACATAAACAATGTACTGGCAGTATTAACTATACACTAACAGTACTAAAGACTTAGTCTATTTTCTTTAATCTTCTCAGCAGCACTAAGTCTTCACTAGCAGCACCAATGTTAAACCAGCATCAGTAAGTTGTAAAGTCTTCTAAAACCCAACAATCCCCCCCTAAACATGATGTTTACTTATCAACCTTCATGTTTCTTCATCTTGAACTTCTTGTTATCTTGGAAGGATGGTATACCAAACACTTTATAACCTTTTAAACTTCAACTTTGATTAGCTTCCAGTCTTCTCATCAACACAACAAAAATACCAACTAAGTTGGCTATGTATTTTTTGACAAACTACCAGCCATAAACAGAATTGATATTTCTTTACCAATAGTCGTTTGCTCTGGAATAGCCAATGCTTCATTGCTATAACATGGTGCAATGATAACCATATTGTTTTTAGTAAACTATCAACTATCAACGGGATTTTGAGGACTGTTATTTACCAAGCATCAGTTTGCTTTGGACTTGCATCCTTTACTGTAATAGCATGGGTGAGTTGAGAACCTTCTAGTTTTTAGCAATCTATCGTGTAAACGGATTTGAGAAGTTTTACCAAAAAGCCGTTTTGCTTCTGGACTAGCCAGTTCTTGATGTCTGTTAGACATGGTGAACTGATGACCATTTGTTATGTGGTGATAAAACCAACACTTAAAGATCCTTCTCACTCCCATCTTGGCCCCCAAGCTCATCAATATGATTTTGAATGAATCTAAGCAGAGTATAAGCATCTTCACTTGCAGGTCCTAGCCGGGGGGGGGTAATAACCTTTAATAAGCATTCGTTTTAAGAGTGTATTTGTGAGTGGCTACTCCTTTTGCATGCATATAATTCTCAGTACCATCTTCCAGTATCAAGGTCATGAGCCCAATTCATTTCATTACAAATCCCAACTTTTAAGATTCCATATTTCTTGATTTTTGCCAGTGTTTCTTATTCTGCTTTTTGAATTCAAACATGACTACTTAAATCTCTCAAAGAACATAGATCAACACCTTTGGTAGTAGTTGTTTCAAATCTCTTCATCACCAGATTATATAACTCCACAAGATCTAGCCTATCAAAACCTTGTCACCATTTAAGTAAAGGTTGTTATCCAACTGATGCTTCCATAAGATCTAAAGATTCTGTAGTATAGATGCACTATGATCCATGTCTGTCATTACTAATAGAATTTTAATTACCAGTTATTATTTAGATAAACTACTTCTACAGGACTTATAATATTTTATTTCTTTTTCATCAGGAAAATCTTTAATAGAAAAGATTTTAGTTGTTTCTTCCTCATTCAAGATCAGGTCTAGTATTTGCCTTTAGACTTCTTTGTAATTTCTTCTGAAGTATGATGCCTGGTCTTTTTATTGGTACTTATCTCTATGTCCTTTCTTGCTTAAATCTCAACATTTGTAATATTGGTTTCTTCATTGAACCTTCTCCTTATTTGATAAGTATCTTATCGGTTGCCTTCTCATTATATCTTAATCAATTCTTCTTCTTTAGCAGAAACAATAGGAACAAAATCTTAAAAGACTTCTTCTGTCTTTTCATACATACACTCGATTTCTTCAATGACTTTGCTTTTGCTCGGATGTGTTTGAAGCTACCATTTTCTTTTAGACATGTCATCATCAAATTTCTTAATTGAGATTTAGTTGGTGGTCTACTTCTAATCTTAGCAGATCTTTGTGCAGCTCTGAATTTTCTTTGAGCAGCAATTGTTTCAGCCAAGAACTTTGTTCTCTCTTCATTTGTATACTCCTCTCTTTCTTCCTGTTAAAGCTTGGCTGTAAAAAATGCATCAGCATCAATCCTTGCTTGAAAACTTCTTCCATACATCTAAGCTATAGCAGTCTTAGATGCTTCTTCATTCCCTATGTCTTTCACTTTCCACCTCTGCTTGCAACGTCTTCTTGTAACTGATTGGCAATTTCTGCCTTCTTTGCAATTTGAGCAACATCAAAATCACTTCTAATCATCTTCTTTGTAGGCTCAGGTTCTTCTAAGACACTTTTGCCTTTGTCTTTAGGATTAATTGTTGGAAGTGGCTTCAATGTGAGAATAGATCTTGCAGGTCTTGAAGAATCATCAACATTTTAATTGACATCCTTTTTCCTTAGCTTTTTCTTCTTTCTTCTTAATTAAAGTTTGTAAGACCATGGTGTATCTTCATCATCCAAAATATACTGTTGTTGTTTAGGAGGATTCTAGGCTCTACCAAGACACTATCTTCTTGCCTAACAGAATCATATTTGGTCTAGAGTTACTAAATTCTGGTCTAGCTATCGTACTAACCTACTTCTTCAGCATTTCAATCCTTTTATCACCACTGCTCTTCGTACTTCAACAACTTTTTATCATCAGTCAACTTAACCTCCTCAGTTTTACACACTTTGCTCTCCCCTCCATATACAGCTTTTATTAGTTTCCATGTACTCCATACCATGATCTGCATCTTGATCATCAAAGACAGTACTGTCATCCAAAGTTAATTCAGGTTCGGACTTTATCCTCCCCTGTTTGGATACAGACTCCTTCTTTCTAAATTTCTTCTTCATGGATAATCTGTTCACACTCTTTTATCCATGCACTGTGGTTGTGAGTATGCTTGGATTGCAGCACTTTTTCCAACTTCTTGATTACGATTTCAATGCACTGGTCTTCTGCCAGCTTGTGCAATCCTTTATAGTATTCCAAGGCATGTAAAGAACATCTGTTGGACAAGTTAGTACATAAAACAGATAATTCCTGTAGGTTCAGGGCACCCTCAGCTTTGTCAGATGTGTGACCACCTAAAAGAGGACTATCATGAGGTGTCTGAACCTGATCCCCTTCATTTCTATTAGTTCCCTCTAAAGATTCTCTAGAGTCTTGGGTAGTGGCATGGCTAGATGATGTTTCAGGGGGTTGGTCTCATGTACTAGGTGGTATGGGTTGAGGTTCAGTGGGTTCTCCTGAACCTTCACCCTTTACTGCATGTGTTAACATGTTGGGAACAAAGGTGTTATTTTTCCAAAAAAATTTAGTCCTTTACTGGACATATTTGTGAAAACTTTTAGATTGTGAGCTGGTGTAGGATAAACATCATTAAAAGGTTCACCAAGCTCAATTTGATTATTTAGAACACCATATAAAACTTGGATACATAAGAAATTTTCTTTGTAGTATTATCCATGTTCCTAAACATACCATCAAAAATAAGTCTTAGAAAAGTTTAACTTTTGATTTTGTGGCCAGAAAATATAACATATGATAAGCAATATTTTGTGGAAAACTCATTCCAGCTGGTTAGATTTTGAGCTTTAAACTATGTAAAATGGTTATGTATCAGAAACTTCTATTGAGGAGAAAAGAGAGCTTTTTGAAAAGTTAGTTTATTAAAATCACCCTCATAACCCATCAATGCAAGGTTTTGAAAAATAGCTTCAATTGTTAGGCAAGCAATACCATCAACATCATTAAAAAGAAGAGAACTTCTTATTGATGTCTCTGTTACTACTACTGCCTTGCTATCAACAGTAACATTAATCTGCTTCACATCATTGACTGTTTAGGAACTGGCAGTGTTCTAAAACTGTTCAATGTAGGAAGTATAGATAGGTGGATTTACAGTGAGAGCATGATGAATCGAACTGGAAGCAAGAAAGTCTACTATCTCATGAAAATCAGAGTTTCCCTCTGTCTTCTCTAAGCACGCGACCATGTTATGTTGATCGACAAACTCCAAATTCGCCATCAAAACTTGTAATAAATGGATTAAGATGTGGGATATGATCGATTGGGAGAGTATGAGTGATTGGTAAATGGAATTTTAGATTATATAAGAGATTCTGCTTTTAGGGTTTGATTTGATCCGAATGAAATAAATTGAATCCCTTATTTAAGAAAGAGTGTTATAGAAGGATTGTATCAAGAATTTCAATCTATTGAACCCATTGTAGCAACTTGTTGAATAATATATCTCATCCGGTTATATTAAATTAGGGATAAATATCGGTTATGATCTCTAACAGTGGTAATGGTAACAAGCCTCCAGCAGGAACTGTTTACTCTACCAGTAGGAACTACATACCTACTAGTAGTAACTATCTATTACAAAGTTCCTAACAATGATGTAACGCCTAAGTCTTAAGAATGATATGCCACCTCAAGAAAAGAAATCATTGCACTTAATAAACAAACCAACTTTCTAATCGGATTAATAATGGTTAATACAGTTTTCTTATATTTGGCTCGACCGCTCTTTTATCTTTTGTTAATTAGCTCATGTGGGTTAAAGTGCCTTGAATTGATTGTAGTTACCAACCAAACCGTGCCAGTCTCTCAGACTAAAAACCCCCTATAACATCCCAAAATTTTCCTTAGTATAATTTCCACTATTATATTAAATATAACCATTTTCAAGGAAATATTTTTGTTCTATTCCATCCATTAAGTAACGTAACTTACATTTTCAAAGTAAACGAGCTCACGCAACTAACAATGCCAATTCCATCAACGTTTATATCAAGTAAACGTTATAATATGTCAAGCAATATGTTCTAATATCCATTTTACCACATACGTAATCTATTTAACGTACCATCCATACTTTTAATATAAAACGAACTTTATACGTTAACGTTTATATCAAAACCCCGACTAGATGTAAAGTTTCCATATAATGCAAATGTACAAAACTTATAAGGCTTATGTACAAGTTACCAATACATAATTTTCGAATAACCTTTCCCTCCAAAACCCTAGTACAACTCCTTTTAAGCCCTAGGTACAACTCGACAATGCACGAATTCAAACTTAAGCCATTTCTCTCCAAATTTCTATGGACTTTTCATACCACCTTTTAAGCACAAGTTAAAACTTCTCCAAGCACCACATTTGACCTAGTTTTCCCTCCATTTTACTCCACACACTCAGAAAAACCCTAAAACCCTAACCCGAAGCCCTAGCAAACCTGATACCACCTTAACTAGTTTTAAAACTAAACCTTAACAAAGCAAACACCCTCCACCATGATGCAACACCTTGTCACCACCCTTGTACCCCAAGTTAAATAACTGGTCACCCTCCTTTCACCACCATGTGACACCTCACCACCACCTTGTCACCTCCTTGGTGATTCGAACCCTCACCACCTTCAAACACCTTTCTAAGCTATACTCCTATCTTACACTAGTCACCTTGCATACTAGTTGCTAAAACTTGGCCACCACTCCATGTCTTGGCCCTATAAATACAGGCATACATGCATGCTTCCATAATTCACCATTTAAGCTATATACTACCTCAAAATCAGGTTCTAGCCAAGCTAAGGAAGGAAAGGAAAGGTCTTTAAGCTATTTTGGAACCAAGGAATAAGAGAAGAAGAGTCCTTGATTCATCTCTTAAGTATTCGACCCATATTCACCCACTTCGAACCATTTCAAGCTCTTGTAAGTCTTATAACTTGTTCAATAAGCTCCTAACATATTTAGATCATATATAAGCTTTGTTCTAGCCTCTTGTGCAAGCAAAACCATTTTGGAAATTCTTAAATCAAGCCGAACCCTAAAACGACCCATTTTGAAACCCTAATCCATGCAAACTCTATTAATAATCTAGCTTAAGCTTATTTTGATTCTAATAAGCTCCTATGCACTTTTTATAATCACATGAAATAAGCCCTTAAACCCTAAGCCTACATGTTTGGTTTTCCTAAACCAAACGTACCCTTAAAACCCTAAAAACTATTTTCGTGAAACCCTAAAAGCTATAAGCCATAAGCTGATCCTAAAAGCTACTCTAATAAGCTATAATATCACTTTTGTAAACATTGAAACAAACCCTAAAAGCTGTAAGCTTTTGGTTTATTATTTCAAAACCAAACGCACCCTTTTTGAGTTTTTGAGCTTATAAGCTCATTTCATAAGCTATAAGCTTATTAAATCTACAAAAAACCAACTTATTTCTAGCTTATTACGATAAGCTAAATGCTGCAAAAATGAAATCGGATTCAAAAATACAAAGTATATGGATTTTGGACTAAAAACGTAAATTGTATTATGCATGAGGGGTATATATTGTAACTTTTGAAACTATTTAACTTTTGGGCCAAAAATGTTATTAACCTAAACTTAAAACCACAAGGACCTGTTTTGCCAAACTCTAAAGTTAAGGGTTAAATTTACAAAATATATAAATTTATATAAAGGGTTTAAATTGTAAAATATTTCATACCAAGGGTATATATTACCATTTTTGAATTCTTAAGTGTGTAAAATGTAACATTTTTATATATTAAATAAAAATATATTTAAACATTATAAGACTCGATTTTATTAAAAACCCGACACATTTATTGATCGAAACATATAAAAATAATTATGTTATATATTTAACATAATTTATCATCTACTAGCTTTTAAAGAAACTTAAAAAGATAAAATCTTATCATTTAAACTATAACGTATCACGTTACTAGGGAATTTCATGTGAGGGGATTTCATTTGGGTAGACGTTTTGATGAGTTGCTGGATTTACTATTTAAAGTGTCATAGCTCCTCAAACGTTTACTACATGACCTCTGGATTATGATAGCCCGAATAGTGATACAATATTTTCACAAGTTAATAAACCAAATTAATATTTACGTTAAACTTTATGAAGTAAAGTTTTGAAATATAAAAACTAAGACTTGACATATTACCCTAGGTTGCGTGACGAAGCCGTTTATTTCCATTTAAGTTACTTTTGACGGCAATCAGATTTCCCTATTAAGGTGAGTTCATAGTCCTACTTTTACATGTTTTCTAAATCCCATTGGGAGATACGTGCTATAAACCATGAATACAAGTATTTTCCAACTGTATGATATCCTGATATATTATTGCCTAAGTTACCTCCATTGCCGATATTCTTTATATCATGAACCATTAATCACTTGTGTGTGAACGCGAATATTGTAGATAGATCTATCGGGGTTGACGAATCCCGTTTGTGTTTACCAGTGAGGTAACCAAGCGCACTATATTTGAGAATAATGGGTAATTTGGCAAATTACCTTTCCAGAAGGACATTCGTTCCTTAAATGTCATTGATATGACTTCCATGTTAACGTGTTGGTGTCATGAGCTTAGAGCAATAATATTGTTTTCAATGATAATTGTATTCGTTGCAATTATTACCTATTACATAAACTTGTATTTAACCATTATATTGCAAACCTGTGAATTTCACTCAACTTTTGTGTTGATCCTTTTAGCATGTTTATCTCAGGTAATTAAGCTAATCTAAGGCACGAAGTGGCATGGACTTGAAGACGTCCAAACTTGTTATCATTCAACCTTTATGTTTTAAATGTATTTTGGGACCTCCTTTTTTAAACTCTGATATGTTATTCAATGATAACTAAATTTTCCAAAACGTCTCTCTTGAGTCGTTTTCTATGATTATGACTGTTGATTCATGAAGTAATACCCCTAATTTAGCTTCTGCTGCTATGTGAATTATCGGGGTGTTACAGATTGGTATCAAGAGCCGCAGTTATAGAGAACAAGGTTAAAACCTAAACTATAACCATTTTCCATCCAAGAAAGTAATCTATGCCACTACATTTCCTGAATAGTATGTAAAGAGATTTGTTTAACAAATGATACATAACTATTAAGTAAATATAAATAACTTACGTTATTTTCCACTGGGTTGTTACAGAGTTGTGTCTACATCCACCCACCCTATTATTATCCTATCTGATTCTGATGTTGAGGATGCTTTTTCCTTTACAAATACTCCTGACTATACCCCGGCTTTACCGGACTATTCCCTAGCCTCACCGGGAAACACCTCTTCTGACCCTTCAGAGGATTCATCTAAGGATCGTTCAGCCTCACTAACCATCTAACCATCTCACCTTTCCACGATGATCCTTATATAAAGGTCATGCAAGCATATAATGCTACTAGTAAAGAATTACCTATTCCACCACCATGAGCTCCCATTGCTCCACCAACTGTTTTGCCTCCATCTCTAGTGTTACCACCATCACCACTATTTGATCTCTGAGATTTCTTTCAACCCGAGGAGATTGTGCCACCTCAGAAACGAGCCTGTTTCCTATCATCATCCTCTACTGATTCTTCTGCCCCACTTCATGTATTTGAGATTAGAGAGAATTCTCATGTGACGCGTCTAGAGCGCCATAAGGAACAGATCGAGACTATTTTAAATCACTTAGATGAGCTCCCTTTTGAGCGCATTGAGCACATGAAAGATAAGATAGAAGGTCTTGGTAATGGTCGAGTAATCACACAGCGAGATTTTGACCAACTAGAAACCGAACTTCAAGAAGCCCGTACCCAGATTGCTGGATTTCAGAGAAAGCAAATGGGGCATGACGACGAGATTGTTCTTGCTCGCGTCAGGATTTATACTCTGGAGATGATCATCGAGGATATCCAGGTTCGACACCGATCAGATATGAAGAGTCTTCTGGACATGATCCATGAGCTCAAGAACCACAAGGGAGGACCGCCAGACTACTAGACTAGATCCTTGTCATTTACAGCTTTTGTTTCGAATCCAACCACGGGATGTGTGGCATAAATATCGACACTTGTCAAATTTTGATTATGTAAAATATTTAGACAAGTTGTTTATGACATAATGAAGTTCTGATTCCATTATACCTCGTTGTTTAATGATACAGATTTATGTATGTCGTGGTTGTCTATCCTATACCCTGTGTTAAGGTTATTCATGTATCATATCTTACCACCAGGTTTTCTTGAACCTTTATATATGGATATGATATATTATTAAGATATTGAGCATACAATTTCACCTACACCACCACCAGACTAGCCTTTGATAATTTATCTAAGTGGTCGCGGTATGAAACCATTGATAAGTGAATGAGTCCCCGAGAAACCTAATGAGTTAGATACTAGTTAGAGTGTTCATCTCTGGAGGTCTTAGATTTCAAAATTTTCTGTTATATTCTGCAATGTAATATCAAAAGATGTGTATTTCTTTGTTAAGAATCGTATCAAATAAGTATCTATCTCAACTGATTTCAATATCACTATGTATGAAAATTTTGATTATTATACAAAGATTTGTGATATGACTATATCATTGTATGGATTCTTATTATGTGTTGTCTTGTAAATGTTGATAGAATGGATCCCAAGAGGACACCAACATCTGCAACACCAGCCATGTCTCAGGCTGCCATTAGGAAACTACTTGCCGCAACTCTGGAAACACAAGTTGCTACCATGGCAAATGCTTACAATACCAATAGGAGCACCAAACAAAAAGAAACTCATGTAGCAAGAAAATGTAGCTACAAAGAGTTTATGAGCTGCCAACCTTTCAATTTCAAAGGTACGGAAGGCGCTGTTGGTCTCATCCGCTGGTTTGAACGAACTGAATCGGTATTTTCCCGTAGCAACTGTACCGAGGAATGCAAAGTGAAATTTGCTACTGGTACTCAAACTGAAGAAGCTTTGTCCTGGTGGTATTTATTCGCCCAAACCTATTGGAATAGAGGAAGCTTACAAGATTACATGGTCTGAATTTAAGCAGCTCTTAATAAAGAAGTATTGTCCCCGAACTCAGATCAAGAAAATGGAAGATGAATTTTACAATCTGACAGTAAAAGGAAATGATCTCAAGAATTACGTTAGAAGATTCCAGGAATTAGTAGTTTTATGCCCAACTATGGTGCCAAATTCTGAGAAACTCATTAAAGTCTTCATCGGGGGATTACCCAGAAGTATTGAAGGAAATGTTACCGCTTCAAAGCCTCAAACTTTGTAGGAAGCTATTACCATAACCTAGAGGTTAATAGATCAGGTAATAAAGCATAATTATGTGCAAGTAACTAATGATCACAAACGAAAGTTTGATGATAAAAGAACCTTCACCAACAACAACAACTACCAGAATAACCGTAACAGCAATAGCAACCGCAACAATGATCACCAATAACAACATAATAGAAGGCAAGAAACTGTCAGGGCTTATGCTGTCACCCTAACTAAAAACAGTAGGTATATTGGAAGTCTTCCCTTGTGTAAGAAATGCACCCTGCATCATACAGTACCTTGCACTGTCAAGTGTCAGACTTGCAACAAGGTGGGTCATCTGACCAGGAACTGCAGAAATAATGGGCTAGCCACTGGAAGCAACCTACAACCAGTATTCGTAACTTGTCATGCGTGCGGAGAGAAAGGGCACTACAAAAGTCAGTGCTCAAGAGCAAACAACAATGCCCACGGAAGAGCATACTTGCTGAGAGACAAGAACGCTCACCAAGATCCAAACATAGTCATGGGTACGTTCTTTTTAAACCGACATCTAGCTAGAGTATTATTTGATTCAGGAGCCGATAAAAGTTTTGTATCCATATCTCTTGCTTATATGCTTAATATCCCACCACATACACTAGATACCACTTAGTAGGCACTAATACTGTTATCCAGGGTTGCACTATGATTTTGCTAAACCAACCTTTTGAAATTGATCTTATGCCGATTAAACTCGGTAGTTTCAACGTCGTCATTGGTATGGATTGGTTATCTAAGTATCATGCTAGAATTATTTGTGATGAGAAAGTCATCCACATCCCCATCGACGGTGAAACTTCGATCATCCGAGGTGATCGAAGTAAAACCCGACTAAGCATCATATCCTGTATTAAAACCAAAAAGTATATATTTAGGGGATGACAAATTTTCGTAGCCCAAGTAATGGAGAATAAGTCAGACGAAAAACGACTAGAAGATATACTAGTAGTCAGAGAATTTCCAAAAGTTTTTCCTGAAGATCTACGCGGCCTTCTTCCAATTCGCCAAGTAGAATTTCAAATAGATTTAATTCTAAGAGCGGCACCAGTAGCCCGAGCACCTTACAGATTAGCTCCTTGAGAAATGCAGGAACTATCTAACAAACAACAAGAGTTAGCAGACCGAGGTTTTATCCGACCAAGTACTTCACCTTGGGGAGCTCCTATCTTATTTGTTAAAAAGAAAGACAAATCATTCAGAATGTGTATCGATTATCAGGAGCTGAATAAACTTACCCTAAAGAATCATTACCTATTACCCAGGATCGATGATTTATTCGACCAACTTCAAGGTTCGAGTGTTTACTCAAAAATTGACTTAAGATCGGGCTATCACCAACTGAGAGTCCAGGACGAAGATATTCCCAAAACTGCTTTCAGAACGCGGTACGGACACTACGAATTCCAAGTGATGCCATTTGGTTTAACTAACACACCTGCTGTATTCATGGATCTCATGAACCGTGTGTGTAAACCATACTTGGATAAATTTGTAATAGTATTCATCGATGACATTCTTATCTACTCCTGTAATAAAGAAGAACACGCAAATCACCTAAGAATAATCCTGGAATTACTCAAAAAGGAGAAATTGTATGCCAAGTTCTCCAAATGTGATTTCTGGATCAGTATCGTGCAATTTCTCGGGCACGTGATTGATAGTCAAGGAATTCACGTTGACCCCGCCAAGATTGAAGCAGTTAAGAATTGGGCATCTCCTACTACACCTACAGAAATACGCCAATTCTTAGGACTCGCCGGCTACTATCGGGGATTTATCAAAGATTTTTCGAAGATTGCAAAGTCTTTGACAGAATTAACCCAGAAAAACAAGAAGTATATCTGGGGAGAAAACTAAGAGTCAGCCTTCTAACTGCTAAAACAGAAATTGTGTGAAGCTCCAATCTTAGCATTACCAAAAGGAAACAATGACTTTGTCGTTTACTATGATGATTCACTCCAAGTTCTAGGAGCGGTGTTAATGCAAAGAGAAAAAGTTATTGCATATGTATCCCGACAACTTAAGCCTCATGAAGAAAACTATACCGCACATGACCTCGAATTAGGAGCAGTAGTGTTCGCTCTTAAAATTTGGAGACACTATCTGCATGGCACAAAGTGTACTGTGTTCACTGATCATAAAAGTCTTCAGCATATCCTTGATCAGAAAGAGTTAAACATGAGACAACGCCGTTGGTTAGAATTGCTAGCAGATTACGATTGTGAGATTCGTACCGATCATGGCAAGGCATAATGTTGTGTAGCAGATGCCTTAAGACGGAAGGAACGAATCAAACCACTCCGAGTTAGATCATTAGTCATGACCCTTCACCCAAAATTACCATCACAAATCCTCTAAGCCCAAATTGAGGCGATCAAAGAAGAGAACATCGAAGCTGAGAACTTACGAGGAATGGACAAAGCATTTGAAGTACGTCCTGATGGAACCCGATGTATCAAGAATCAAAGTTGGTTACCATTCTTTGGTGGTTTGAGAAACTTAATCATGCATGAATCCCATAAATCAAAGTATTCCATCTACCCAGGTTCTGACAAGATGTATCAGGATCTGAAGAAACTCTATTGGTGGCCTAACATGAAGGCAATCATCGCTGAATATGTTGGCAAGTGTTTAACATGCTCTAGAGTTAAAGCAGAATGTCAGAAGCCATCCGGCTTACTAATACAACCAGAGATTCCTAGATGGAAATAGGAAAGAATAACGATGGACTTCGTTACAAAATACCTAAAACATCAAGTGAACATGACACAATTTGGGTCATTGTAGATCGTCTTACCAAATCAGCACATTTCATCCCTACCAGAGAGACAGATAGTATGGAAACCCTTACAAGGTTGTTTATAAAGGAAACAGTTTCACGGCATGGAGTGCCAATATCCATCATATCGGATCGTGACAGTTATTTCACATCCAGATTCTGGCAGTCAATGCAGAGTGCTTTCGGTACTCAATTAGACATGAGTACGACATATCATCCCGAGACAGATGGACAAAGTGAAAGAACCATCCAAACACTCGAATACATGATTCGAGCAGTGTTATTGATTTCAAGAAAAGGATGGGAGGACAATCTTACCATTGGTAGAATTTTCTTACAATAAACAGGTACCATGCTGATTAGGCAGGACCATTCGAGGCACTCTATAGTCGAAAGTGCCAATCACCTGTCTGTGGGATACTCACCCCTTCTAGCCCGAAGTTTGGAGATGTCAACTCCACGGGACTCATAGATTAATCTAATGAAAACCACTGAAAAGATAGTTCAAATCCGACAACGCTTGCAAGCTGTAAGAGATCGGAAAAGGAGTTATGCCAATATAAGGTGAAAGCCTTTAGAATTCCAAGTTGGAGATATAGGTTATGTTAAAAGTGTCACCTCAAAAAGGTGTCATCCAATTCGAGGAAGCAATGAAAGCTTAACCACGGTTCATTGGACCAGTTAAGATCCGTTATAAAATGGGATGTCCCGTTATTCTTTCTTCTAATTAGTTTTTTTTTTCTTATATCAGCCCAGTTGGCGATAAACTTGAGCTTCCTGTAGAACTCAGTAAGTGGTCCTAAGTACTTTCCACATTCTAATTAAATGAAATGCCTATCTGACGAATCCCTCATCATTCAAATGAAAGAGCTTCGGCTCGATGATAAACTCAATTTTGTGGAAAGAACCAATAGAAATTATGGATCGAGAAGTCAAGCAGTGAAACAAAGTCTTATCCTATAATCAAAGGTAAAGATTGGAACGCTATAGTAGGACTAGAATTTACGTGGGAACTCGTAGATCAAATTCGTGCCATTTGTATCAACATCTGTTTTCAAACATCACTCCATACATCCATAACTTAAATCTAGCGGACGAGATTTCTTTAAGTTGGGAGGGACTACAATAACCCATAATTTTCCCTTATGTATTATCCATCTATTAAAATTAGATGCAATATTTCTCAGTGTAATTTTCATTATTAGTATTAGATGCAACCATTTTCATGGAAAGATTTTTGCTTTATTCCATCCATAATGTAACGTAACTTACTTTTTCAAAGTAAATGAGCTCACGCAACCACCAATACCAATTCCATCAATGTTTATGTCAAGTAACACTATTAATATGTTCTAAAATCCATACGTTATCTATTTAACGTACTTTCCATAACGTTATATCAAAACGGATTTTAAACGTTAACTTTTATATCAAAACCCCGACTACATGTAATGTTTACATGCAATCCAAATGTACAAACTTACAAGGCTTGTGTATAAGGTTACAATACATAATTTTTGAATAATATTTCCCTCCAAAACCTAATAAAACTCCTTTAAGCTTATAGTACAACCCGATTAAGCACACTATTCAAATAAGCTCCATTTCCCTCTAAATTCTATAGGTTTTTTGTACAACCTATTAAGCATAAGTTACTACTCTCCTAAGCACCACATTTAAATTAAATTTTCCCTCTATTCCACCTCATGCTCGCTCAATCCTAACCCGAAACCTAAAACAACCCGAAACCTTAAAACTAGTTACTAACTAGACCGAACCTAGCAAGCTTGCTCACCTTTGTTATACTCACCACCTCCTTGTCTCCTACTTGTCCCACACCTACACCCAAAGTTGAAACCACCTTGTACCTACTCTGTAAATCAAACCCTTTCCACCACCCTACACCTCCCTATCTCCCATTAGTCATCTACACATTGATAAGAATGCAAAACTTGGCTACTAATCTACACAAACTTGGTCACTACTCCTTCCTTGGCCTATATATACACAAAACACATACACTTTCATAAACACACAATTTTATCAAACATACTCAACTTGGTCTTGACCTATTTTGAGCTAAAGAAGAGAGAGAGAAAGAATTTTAAGCCACTAGATAAGCCAAGTTAAAAGTCAAAGGGATCTTGATTATCTCTAAGGTTACACGACCCTTTCCAGTCATTCAAAACCATAATGAGCCCTGAGTAAGTCCTATAATTTTTCCAATGTCCTAAAGTGTTTTAGATCACGTGTAAGCTTGGATTGAGCTATATGTTTAAGCTAAGCAACACGTTTGGTTTTCCAAAACCAAACGGGCCCTTAAAACCCTAAAAGCTCTTTTCGTGAACCTAATAAGCTATAAGCCATAAGCTGTTGTAATAAGCTATTTCTATAAGCTCACTTATCACTTTTATAATCATTAAAACTAATCCTAAAAGCCCTAACCCATCGGGTTATTGTTTCTAAACCAAACGTGCCCATTTTGGATTTTTAAGCTCATAAACTCTTTTCATAAGCTTCAAGCTCGTAAAACTTACTTATTTTAGCTTATAGTAATAAGCTATAACCTGTAAATTAATTTGGAGATTAAAAATACAAAGTATATGGATTTTGGACTAGTAATGCAAATCGTATATACATGAGGGGTATATATTGTAACTTTTGAAATTATTAAACTTTCAGGCCAAAAGTGTAATTATCCTAAAGTTAAAACCACAAGGGCCTGTTTTTCCATATTTCTAAGTTAAGGGTTAAATGTTTTAAATATATATAAAGGGATTAAACTGTAAATTAATATATACCAAGGGTATATATTGTCATTTTTGAATTCTTAAAGGTATAAAATGTAATATTTTTATATTTAATAACAAAAATATATTTAAACATTATAAGACTCAATTTTATTAAAACCCGACACAATTATCGTTCATTCAACGATCGAAACATTATAAATCAATTATGTTATATATTTAACATAAATTATCATCTACTAGCTTTTGAAAAAACTTAAAAAAAATTAAAATCCTATCATTTAAACTATAACGTATCACGTTACTAGAGAATTTCATGTGAGGTGCTTTCATTTGGGTAGACGTTTTGACGAGTTGCTGGATTTATGATTTAAAGTTTCCTAGCTCCTCAAACGTTTACTACATGACCTCTGGATTATGATAGCCCGAACAGTGATACGATGTTTTCACAAACTAATAAACCAAAATCATTTACGTTAAACTTTATGAAATAAAGTTTTGAAACAATCAAACTAAGAATTGACATATTACCCCAGGTTGCGTGACGAGGCCGTTTATTTCCAATTGAGTCACTTTTGACGTCAATCAACTACCTTATCAAGGTGAATTCATATTCCCACCTTTACATGTTTTCTAAACTCTGTGGGGGAGATACATGCTATAAACATGAATACAAGGATTTTCCAACTGTATGATATCCTGATATATTATTGCCTAAGTACCTCCATTTGCCAAAAGGCCCCACTATCATGAACTGTTAATTACTTTGCGAAGTAAGCGCGAATGCCGTGAATAGATCTATTAGGAATGAACTTCCCCGTCTAGGTTCTGCTACATACATGGCCAGCGGACGCATTTCATTTGAGGAACTCCGGGTGTTTGGCAAAGCACCCGCTTGGGGCAACAACTTATGAATAACATTTACTTAAGGCTTCGGTGGCATGAGCTTAGTGCAATAATATAATATTGTTTACCATGATAATTGTATTCTTTGTAATTATTACTATTACATTGACTTGTATACAACTATTACGTTTCAAACCTATGAATTTCACTCAACCTTTGTGTTGACCTTTTTAGCATGTTTATCTCAGGTAATTGAGCAACCTATGGCACGGAGTGGCATTGGACTTGAGGACATCCAAACTTATTATCATTCAAACTTTATGTTTTCAATGTACTTTGGGACCTCTTTTGTAAAACTCTGATATATTTTTGAATGATAACTAAATTTTCCAAAACGTCTCTTTTGAGTTGTTTTCTATGATTATGACTGTTGATTCATGAAGTAATACCCCCAATTTAGCTTCCGCTGCTATGTTAAATATCAGCGTGTTACAGTTAGGGGTAAAAAAATTAATACTGCTAGGCCAAAAGCAGTAGTTAATGCTGTTAAGGGAAATAATTTTAATGATGTTAAGGCCTCAGCTTGTTGGGTTTGGAAACCAAAGTATAAAGTTTTAGACCATGTTTCTAAACACAACAGTGCATCAATCACCCTAAAAAAGTTTGATTATATTGATGCACAAGGCAGATCCAAGTCAGTGATGGCTTGGGTCCCCAAAAGAAACTGATTTTCTTATCTAATGTGCAGGGCAATCCACAAATGGATTTACAGGATCAAGGAGTGATTGATAGTGGATGCTCAAGGCACATGACAGGGAACATGTCCTATCTTACAGACTATGAAGAGATAGATGGAGGATATGTTGCTTTTGGAGGGAACCCCAAAAGAGGGAAAATCACAGGAAAATGTACCATTAAAACTGGTAATCTAGATTTTAAAAATGTGTATTTTGTGAGAGAGTTAAAGTTTAATCTCTTTAGTGTCTCACAAATGTGTGATAAAAAGAATAGTGTTCTTTTTAATGACATTGAATGTATTGTTTTATCTCCAAACTTTAAGTTAATTGATGAAAGTCAAGTTTTACTTAGAGTTCCTAGAAAGAACAATATGTATAGTGTTGATTTAAAGAACATAGTTCCTTAATGAGGTTTAACTTTCCTTTTTGCAAAAGCCACATCTGATGAATCTAAACTTTGGCATAGAAGGCTAGGTCACTTAAATTTAAAACCATGAATAATTTAGTTAAGGAAATATTGTAAGAGGTTTACCTTCCAAACTTTTTGAAAATGATCAAACCTGTGTTGCTTGTCAACCTCTTGTAAGTCCAAAACAGAGAACTCAATCAGTCTTCCTTTACATTTGTTGCATATGGACTTGTTTGGTCCAACATTTGTAAAAAGCCTTATAAAGAAAATGTATTGCCTAGTTGTCACAGATGATTACAGTAGGTTTACATGGGTTTTCTTTCTAGCTACTAAGGATGAGACTTGTGGCATTCTTATGTCCTTTATAACTGGGATAGAGAATCTAGTAGATCACAAGGTTAAGGTGATTAGATGTGATAATGGGACTGAGTTCAAAAACAGAGAAATGAATCAGTTTTGTGAAATGAATGGTATTTTGAGACAATTTAGTATAGATAGAACTCCTCAACAAAATGGAGTTATTGAGAGGAGGAATAGGACACTAATTGAGGCTGCTAGGACTATGCTGCCAACTACTTTTTGGGCAGAAGCAGTTAATACTGCTTGCTATGTGCAAAATAGAGTGTTAGTAGTTAAGCCTCATAACAAGACCCCATATAAACTTTTTCATGGTAGAACACCAACTTTAAGTTTTATGAGACCATTTGGATGTCCTGTTACTATTCTTAATACCAAGGCTGTCAAGATCGCGATCCCACCTAGGATCGTTTTTGTCTTTGCAAGATCGAGATCGTAAGATTTTTAGTTCTTAGTTTGTCTAAGTAGCTTTTGTGTCCTAAAATCACAAGTCTGTTTTGTAAAAGAAAACCAAAAATCCAAATATATTAGTTCATACTGTCATTTCTATTTTCCTTTTCAGCTTATTCTCTCAACTAATTAGCTAAATCTCAGCTTATTTAGTTTAATTGAGTGTCAAAATTTATCTATTGTCAGGTTTTGAGCTTATTTTCAATGCTTAACTGTCCTTAAATCTAGCTTAAAATCTGCCAAAAACCAAAAAATATTGAAACTGCTTATTGCTTATTCTGCCCTTTAGCTTATTACTATGGCTTATTTTCTGTCCTTATTAGCTCATTAAGTCTAGTTTAGGTCTGGTATTGCTTATTAGGTTTATAAGTTAGCTTATTTGGTCTAATAGCTTAAATTGTCTTAAGCTTAATACTGTTAATGCTGCTAGCACAAATGAGGTTAATGTTGTTGGTGGAAAAACAAGCATTGAACTTCCATTTGATCCAAATATGCCTGCTTTGGAAGATTATAGCATATTTGACTTCTAAAGAGATGATGAAGATGATGGTGTAGTGGCTGACATGAACAATTTAGATACAACAATCCAAGTCAGTCCTATTCCAACTACAAGAATTCATAAAGATCATCCTCTAGATCAAGTGATTGGAGATTTGCAATCAGCTACACAAACAAGAAAGATGTCAAAGAATTTTAAGGAACATGGGTTTGTTAGTACTATTCAACAAAGAACAAACCATAAAGACCTTCAAAACTGCTTGTTTGCTTGCTTTTATCACAGGAAGGGTAATTCATGCATTAAAGGATCCAAGCTGGATAGAGGCTATGCAGGAAGAGCTTCTATAATTCAAGTTACAAGAAGTTTGGACTTTAGTGGATTTACCAAATAGAAAAAGGGCTATAGGCTCTAAATGGGTTTTCAGGAATAAAAAGGATAAAAGAAGAATTATGATAAGAAATAAAGCAAGATTGGTTGCTAAAGGGTACACACAAGAAGAAGGGGTTGACTATGATGAAGTCTTTGCCCATGTATCAAGAATTAAAGCAATTAGGCTATTTTTAGCTTATGCTTCATTTAAAGATTTTATGGTGTATCAAATGGATGTAAAAAGTGGTTTTATCTATGGGAAGATTAAAGAAGAAGTGTATGTATGTCAACCACTAGGATTTGAAGATCTAGACATTCCTGATAGAGTATACAAGGTTGAAAAAGCACTAAGCTTAGTATGAAACCTTGTCAACATATTTGTTGGACAATGGGTTTCAAAGAGGAAAAATTGACAAGACCTTATTCATCAAAAGGCACAAAGGTGATATTTTGTTGGTCCAAGTTTATGTGGATGATATCATCTTTGGTTCAACAAAGAAGGAGCTATGCAATGCATTTGAGAAGTTCATGCATAAGAAATTCCAGATGAGTTCTATGGGAGAACTTACATTCTTCTTGGGATTACAAGTACAGCGAAAGAAGGATGGCATATTCATTAGTCAGGATAAATATGTTGATGAAGTTTTAAAGAAATTAGGGTATATAGAAGTAAAGACTGCAAGCACACCAATGGAAACTCAAAAGCCTTTGCTCAAGGATGAAAATGGTGAAGAAGTGGATGTTTATATGTATAGGTCAATGGTTGGTTCATTGATGTATCTTACATCTTCAAGACCTGACATCATGTTTGTAGTATGTTCCTGTGCTAGATACCAAGTCAATCCAAAGGTTTTACATCTTCATGCTGTGAAAAGGATTTTTAGGTACTTAAAAGGTCAACCAAAATTAGGCCTTTGGTATCCAAAAGATTATCATTTTGATTTGGTAGCATACACTGATAGTGATTGTGCTAGAGCAAGCTTGGATAGGAACTACAACAGGAGATTGTCAATTCCTTAAATGTAGATTAAATATCAAGCTGAGCCTTATCTACCACTCGCATGTGCGGCGCTCGAGCGCTCTGAGAGCGTTTAGTCTAAATTCTTCCGCAATCTACCAGACTGCAGCTTATCTGAACGCGGCAGCGTAGATCTCTCTCTATTGCTGAGAGTCGCAACCTCTGTGTTCTACTTGGCGATCTCAGTACATCTGCGCGCGGAGCACTTTGATTCATACTTGTTAACACCTACAACACACACTGACACAATCTCACTGAATCTAGAACATCTAGATACGAGAGACGCGCGTGTATCTCTACATAATTGCATCAAGACTATACACATACTTCATCATCAGATCTCCTCTCAATCACTTATCTAACAAATTCCGATCGAGGACACATTATAACGGATGCATCATGCGCGCACGAATCTCATTCTCTTCATCTCTAGAGCATTGACTATTGTCTTCACAACATAATTCTTTGATATAGTATTACTCATGACCATTTACACTCTCTCGGTCTGTAGTATCACCAGAAAGCTGTTCTGTATGACTTTCTATGAGAGTGCTTAACTCACAAACTTATATCGACTTGTGAGTTATGATGTCACTTCACACACATAGCCAGTACTCTGAACACTTTAGCAAGACACCAAATCATCGTGAGTGATGATAGGTTATTGTTATCTATATATCAATCTTTGCACAGGTTAGAGACGACTCATGATCTTGGTATCATAGTGTTTTTGTGTGTGGTAAGTTCCATCAGTGTATCACGAGATTATCCTTGTGCACTCTCTTACTCTATGTCATATTCTCTACGATCTTTTTTCTTCTAACGTACTCTGACCTAATTTGAGCTGTAAGAGGTTTTAAGTAATTATTCTAGTTCATTTGCGGGTAAGTCTATAGTGGGGAGAGGGTTGTATGAGAATCGCGGGCGAGAATCGAGACACTTATCGTGTGTGTATATGAGCATTGTGAGATACAGTATAGAGTGAGTGCTACTAGTCTTGATCGTGGGTGGCACTGTCCATTTGGCTATTTATGTGTTTTGATGGCAGGGGACACGGAGTACTCATCTCGGATATAGACTTAGGGTCGCGGAATGTGTATATATAGAGGTGGAGTGTATAACAATTATGGTGCACTCTAGCTAGTACACATTCGAGGAGTTAGGAGTGAATGTGTTCAGGCGAGGTGTTACTAGTGCCTACTAATGGCGGGGTGACACAGTGAGATGGGGCTCTTATGGTAGTGACCACCGTGAGGGTATGTGAAAACAAACATTAATTAGGTGATGTGAGGGGAGCGTGATCTCTGGTTATGGGGGAGACGGTGGACACAGTGAAGTGATAGATAAGTAATAATAGAAGGACGCACTGTTCTCTTTTAGTGATACTTGTTTGCGAGATGGTTTTGGGTTTTTTGAAGACTCTCTAATTAGGCTATTTAGGAACGTGGTGTTGTTAGTACAAATGTTTAGCACAGTGTTTATGGTTGTGATGGTTGTCTTGCGCTTTCAGTAGAAAGGCAGTGCCTTGGGGATTTAGTGAAGGTTGATGATCACACTTCTAGAGTCTTATTTGATAGAAGGTTGGATATTTAAAGTAGATTGGGGTGTGGTTTGATTATTTATAAAGATATTTGGTTAAAGTTTGGGGATGTGTAGATGTAATGGAAGAATGGGGGGGAGTGTAAGATGTTTGTGTAGGGGTGTTTATTTGGTTAGTGGGGAGGTTGTGGATATTAATTGTTATTTGGATGGTTGGGTTTTAATATTTTGTTTAGATGTATGGTTATTGGATGGAGTTATGGATGTGATTTATAAGTGATTGGGGTTTGTATGGGATGGGAAATGTAGTGGGATTGTTGTGTTGTTAGAGGTTAGTGAGATGTTTGTGAGGTTTAGTGTTGTTTGGTTGGTGGTGGGGGTATTTACGTAATGGGTTTAATAGGATGGTAGTGTGTTGTTTTTGGGATATTGTTGAGATAGGGGGTGTTTATTGTGGGGGGAGAGATATTGGGGTTTGTTAGGTTGATGTAGTGGATATTGGTTGTATTAAATTGTAGTCGATGGTTGTGGGGTGGTGATATGTGGATTAGGATGGATGAGAGTTATTATTTGATTTTGTATTTAGGGGTTTGTGATTGTGGGTTGTTGAGATTTTAGGGGTTTTGGGGGTGGTTTGGGTGGTGGTTGAATTGGGTGGGTATTGGGTGGGGGTTGATTATTAGGGTGGGGAGGGAATTTGATGTTTTTGGTTTGAAAATAGATTTATTTTGTTGTGGGGGTTTGTGGTGTTGGTGATTTGGGGGTGTAGGGTGTGTCTGATAAGGGTGGGAATTATTGGTGGGGTATTTTAGTTTTATTTTGGGGGGTTGGTGATGATTGGTGGATATAGGTTAAATGATATATAAATAATGGTGGTTATGATAAGATTAAGATTTTTTTATGTCTTTTAACAGTGTTGAATTTTGTTTGTATATATGGGGTAAGATAATGGGGTGAAATGGGTTGTTGGGATGATGGTGGGGAGTGTTTGGGGGGGGGTATGGGGGGGTGGAGGAATAGTAGAGGATGAGTGTTGATTTATTTGGTATTGGTTTTTATTTTAGTTTAAGATAATAGGATTATAAGTTGTTGATTGGTGTAAGTTTTATTAGGATTGATGGGGGGGGAAATTGGAATTGTTAATGTTGGTGAGTGGGGAGATTGTGGGGGGTGTTGGGTAGTTTAGGGAGTTGGTGGATATAAGATTTGGGTTAATAGGATTTGGTGTGGTGTGTGTAGGTTTAGTTGGGGTTGGGGTTGGTTGGGGGGTAATAGGGTATTTGGTTGGGGAGGGTGGGTTTTTGTATTTGTAATAGATTGTAGTTGGTTGGATTGGGGTTTTTGGGATTGTTGAGTGGTTATTTTTTTTTGGGATTTTAGATTGTGGATGTTTTGTGGTTTTTGGTGGTGAGTTATATTGTGGGTTTGAAAAGGGGTGGTTGTTGTTGTGGGGGGTGGGTGTTAATTTAAAAACAGGTGGAGGTTTAATGCTTTGACCTATTGAAGAGCATGAGGATGACTTTACCATATTATATTCAAAGATGAGCTGGCAAAGAGATGTTTTATGTGGAGCGTTAAATGACAAAGAAGTGTTTGCTGCAAGGCAAAACGAAAATGTTGTTTGAAGAAGTAAGTTGATAGCTTGCTCAAGTTATACACTGAACAACTGTTACAATTGTAACTAACTGAACGAATTACGGAGCTTTGGCACAATCACTTGAAAGCATTAAAACTTCAAAACCCAAAGTAAAAGGGATTATTTTTCAAGAGCCAGGTGAATCTACAACAACAAAATCTACACCAACAATTTCTTCACAACAATCACATGACAAGGGTAAAGGAATAATGATAGAAGAACCTGTGAAGCCTATGAAGAAGAAAGTTCAAATCATGCTTGATGAAGAAGTTGCTTTAAAACTACAAGCATAATTAGAGAAGAAGAAAACTTGCAAGGAAAAGACTAAAAAAGTAAAAAGAAGCCACTATTGCTTTTACTGAAAAAAGGGATGATATTCAGGCTACGTTGGAGGCTGATCATGAATTGGCTCTAAGATAGCAAGCAAGGACAAGAAGAGTTGTCTGTTGAAAAAAGGGGAGGTAAAATTATTGTCAATAACTCTTAGAAACAAAGAGAAAGCATTTGCTCTAAAGGCAGAAGAGCAAAGAACACAACCACCAACAAAGAAAAAACTGTGTACCTATACCTTGAAAATATGGAAGAAAGAAGCTCAAAGACATAGAAGAACTACAAAGACTTGAAGAACAAATCTTTTGATTCTATTCAGAAGATGTTTGACAAAGCTTTCAAGAGGGTGAATACATTTGTTGACTTCAGAACAGACTTGGTGGAAAGTAGTTCAAAGAGAGCAGGAGAAGAGTTAGAATAAGAGAGTTTAAAGAAGCAAAAAGTGGATGATGATAAAGACACACCAGAGCTTCAAAGTGTAATGGAAGTCATTCCAGATGAAGAAGAGGTTGCAATTGATGCTGTACCTTTAGCTACTAAGCCTCCAACCACTGTTGACTGGAAGATCCACAAAGAAGGAAAGAAAAGCTATTATCAAGTAGTAAGAGCTGATGAAAAGTCTCAGATGTACAGGGTCTTTAGTCAAATGCTTAAAAGTTTTACCAGGGAAGATTTGGAAGATCTGTACAAGCTAGCAAAAGCTAAATACAAGTCAACAAGACCAGTGGAAGACTTGGATTTGATGTTATGGAGTGATTTGAAGACAATGTTTGAACCACATGTAGAAGATGAAATCTGGAAGTTGCAACAAAGGTATAAAGTTTTGAGTTGGAATCTATTTGACTCATGTAGAGTACATTGCTTGAGTTTGCAATCTGGAATGATTTACATGCTGGTAGGAAAGAGATATCCCCTTACACCACCTACAATTACAGATATGCTAAACAAGAAGCTTCAGGTTGATTATTTCAGTGAAATGGC
Source organism: Tanacetum coccineum (assembly GCA_026074375.1). Lineage (NCBI taxonomy): Eukaryota > Viridiplantae > Streptophyta > Magnoliopsida > Asterales > Asteraceae > Tanacetum > Tanacetum coccineum. Next base: position 45,360 of record BQNB010028715.1, read on the forward strand.
ATATCAGCTTCTTAAACTTCTCACAAAACAGCTTAAGAATCAATGAAGTGTTTGGAAGCATCCTCGTGGTGATTATGGAATTTTTAATGAAGAAACTTGATGATTTTGGAGATAAATATCAAGTTTAGGGGAGGATTGTTGGGATTAAAAGCCTTCTTAATGCTGCTAGTATTACTGCTGCTCATATTAGAGTCAATGTTGCTCAGTTGGGTTAATACTGCTCAAGAACTTCAGAAAGAAATGCTAAGTGTTTACTACTGCTAGTACACAGTTAGTACTGCTAGTGTAAAGTTACTACTGCTAGTGCATATTAGTGCTGCTCAGAGACTTAGAAGAAAAACTGCTAAGTAGTTACTACTGCTAGTACAAAAGTTACTAATGTTAGTACAAAGTTAATGCTGCTAAAGGAGTTAATGCTGCTAGTGAAGAAGTTAGTGCTGCTGAGTTAGTTAGTACTGCTTATGTGATTTATATGAGTTATTTATGTAAAAGATATGTATAAATTATTTGTTTAAAAGATTTGATATTCTTAGGGAAGTATTATAAGCCATTTAGGGCTCCTTGGTGTATAAAAGGAGGTCCTAAGGCATAGAGTTATAGGTATAAAAACGAGTCATTCATAGAATTATCATAGCTTCAAGGTCTTTGTAACCCTAATACTTTGAGAGTATTCGTATTGTTAATATTGGAGCTTTTGTTTGTTGAATTATATGTTCATATAATTACTGTTTCATTGATAGTTCTTCTTAATATTAAAGATTAGATTCCGCATAATCTTTAATACATTCAAACAAAGTTTCTACTATAGTTGTGTTAGATTTATCTAATATAACTAATCCAAATACAAGCTTAAGGAATTCGATCTATTGAAGTGGGATTAACATTTTATAAACGTCTCTTTTGAAGTCGTTTACTGTGACTCGTGTGCATGTATTATGAAGTAGCAGCCCAAAGTGATATTCCGCTGCGTTGTAAATTTGGGGGTGTTACACCAACTACCACTTCTCCCAATCCTTCATCAAGATAAGGATTCATATCTTCTACAACTGTAAAATCAGTAATAACATAAAAGTTTCCAATAAAAATTGGTACATTAGCGAAGTTTCCTAATTCATTCCTCCCTCTAAATTCAATCTTGTCTTTCATTATTGAGTTATAAACTTTTTAGACATGACATTAATGGGCCGATTAGGGAAGAAATTAGCGTGTACAAACTCGAAACCTATCATGCATGAAAACTTTAAGTTGTAAGCATAACCAATATGGATCTTCTCATCTTAGTCATAACCACTAGGGTATCCAATAATTTTGCTAACCATTTTATTATCATTCCTAGTTTTAACTTCCTCAGTCATGGGTTTATCAACTACCTCACCTTCCTCAATGGTGGGCATCAAATCATCAACTTGATTTCTCCTAAGTTCTAATGGTATATTTAGATTGGTTAATTCGATGTAATCTCCATATAAAGGGTCCAACGATCTATTTAACACCAAAGTCTCTCCCATTAGCCTAGCCTCCAAATCAAGTTCCATGCGTCCTCTTAAACTTAACATGTAGACCCTCTTAATCAAACTACTAGCAGGTTTAACACATTTAAAAATAATTTTCTCTTCCCCTACCCTCAAAGTAAATTTTCTTTTGAACACATCAATCTTAGCGTGGGCGGTAGACAAATTGGTCTCCGAAGATCAAGGGCACTTTTACATCCTCAGGCATATCTAATATTATGAAGTCTACAGGGAAAATAAACTTACCAATCCCTACTAGTACATTTTCAACAATTCCCTTTGGATGTTTCACTGTTCTGTCTGCTAATTCAACTGTCAACTTAGTGTGAGCTAATTCGCCTAAACCTATATTGAGGTAGGTCTAGAGGGGCATAACACTTACGCTAGCTCCTAAGTCAGCAAGGACATTTTAAAAACAAATATTATTAGTATAACATGGCAAAGTGAAACTTCTTGGGTCTTTTCCTTTCAAGGTAAGGAATCGTTAAGACGTGTAGCTCTACATGAATAAGCATCCAAGTATTGTGGTCCATATGATCCCTTCTCATCACATCGATAATCATTTAAACGACTTGGAAATAGAATAGTCGCTTGTCTTGACTTAAAAAATAGCTTTCTGTTTTGTTGGGCCGATACGGCGTATTGGGATGATCCTATATGGCATATCGGGGATGTATCAGCTTCAATAATAGTCGAGATTGACTTGACATGATCCTTCGGGTTTATTTCAGTAGAGCTAGGAAACTTCCAAATCCTCTTTCTTGTAGTACCTTGCTTATTTACCCGATTTGAATCTCCAAAGTTTTGATCAGGCTCCTTGGTTTCTGATAGCAGCATATGTGGAAGCTCGAATTTCCTTGATCAAGTTGGAGTTTTCTTCATGTCTTTTTGCTGATTTATTCATAAACTTGCTTAATGATTATTCCATCAATTGTCTCTGTTCTTGATACGAAGGGTTTGTATTATTCCTTTGGTAAAATCCCGGAGCTGAGGCTGCTTGCTTCTATATTACGTCTCCTTGTTGGAAAGGTACACCAAAATTAAGTATAATAAGATTCTTACAAGGTTATATTTACCTATCACTTTAAGTGGACAGTCTTTGGTGTAGTGGGGTCCCTTACATAGCTTACATCCCACCTGAGCAGCATATACCTTTTCATTCACCTTCTTGATTTCTCTTCCAAGATTATTAAGTTGTGTTTGTATAGCTGCCAATCCATCAGAATTTTAAGTACTTCTTGCCTTAGATGTTCCATTGTACCATTTTTGAGAATATTTGGCCATTTCTTGGATGGCTACTTTTGCATCAGCAGCTATCTTAGTCGGTATGGCACCCTTGGAATCAAGAATTTGTCTAGTCGAAACTTCTAATTCATTATAAAACAAGATCACCTCCTACATCTCCATTAAATAGTGTTGAGGGCACTTCATTAAGAGTTCTTTGAATCTTTCCCATGCTTGGTAAAAGGTTTCATCAGGTTCTTGCTAAAAGTTATTGATCTCCTCCATTTTCTTTGTAGTATGAGCAGGTGGACAATACTTGCTTAAAATTTTTGCCTTTAGATCTTCTCAAGTTTTAATCGAACCAGATGGTTTGTTCCTTATCCAACGACTCGCGGCTCCAGTTAGGGACATAGGAAAGGATCAAAGCATTATTTGGTCTTGAGTTATATTAGGAATATGGAATAAATCAACAATTTCAAGAACTATTTCAATATGCTCGTTCGCATCTTTGTGATTCGAACCGCTGAAGGTGTTGTCTCGTAGTTCTTTTAGAAATTGGCCTTTTAGTTCAAAGTGAAATTTGTCATCAATCTTAGGCCTAGTGACACCCGATCCATAGTCAGCTCGAATTTTGCTCATGTATTCTTCCATGGTTTCCGCCATTGTTTCTGCAACTTCTTCCTCAAAATTCTCTTTAGGATTAGAAAATAGATAGGTGATCTTGATTCATCAAGACTTAGTGTCTTGAAAAGCTTCCTAGATGAGCGAAAGTCTCGTTTTGGATCTTTGAAAGGTGTAAATAGTTCCTTAGTTGAACTCCTTGTCATGCACTACCTGAAACAGAGGATAAACAATCAATACGATAGGCTCAGGAGAAAGAAAACATAGAAAATCAAGCACGGAAATCAAATACGAAAAATATATGTCTGTTGTTATATTAGTTTATCGGTACGCCATATTCAATGAATTTTAATACGCCATATCAGTATGTTGATTGAATACGTTGTATTGGTTAAGAAAGTTAGATACGCCGTATCCAATTAAAGTGAATACGCCGTATCATGTTATCGACCAGAACAATGTATGGGAACAATAAAAATAAACACACAAACAAAACAAATAAACAATTAAAAACAAATATACATAATTTTACAAAATTTTACACTAATCTAAATTACGCTAATTAATCTAAATTACACTAATTCTAGGGGTTAAGTTAAAAACCAAAATATTAAGTAAAAATAAAGATAAAACAATTTCACGTCCCGACAACGGCGCCAAAAACTTGATTGGTGTTGTTGTGAGGTTGTTATTTTAGTTATTCAAGTTTTACATTTATATTTTGCCGACTTTACCTAAAACAATACTTTAACGGGCAGTGTACCAGATCGGATGTAGTTTCATTGGTAAGTAGGGTGTCGATCACTAAGAGCAAGAACGTTAATCTTTAGTTCTATCAATATTTTGGTTAACTAAGCTAAGTTAATTTTAACTATGTTAATTCTATTCTATGTTAAACCTATGTTAAATCTATGTTAGTCCTAATTCTAATGGATAAGGGGGTTTTTAGTCTGAGAGACTGGCACAGGTTTTGTGGTAACTTAGATCAATTTAAAACAAAATAACACACGCAAGCAGATAGATAAAATATAGAAAAGCGGTCTAGCCAAATATAAGAAAACTGTATTAACCATGATTAATCCAATTAAAATATTGGTTTGTTTATTTAGTGCAATGAGTGCTTATCTCGAGGCGGCATATTATTCCAAGATTTAGGCGGTACTTCTTCCTAAAACCTAGAAACATAGAATTCAGTCACAATTAAACACACCCGCATAAAGCATCCTATTTGCTGATTATAATCTATCTTAGGAGATTAATAATGGTGATCTTATTAAACACTTGCTCATAGAGACTTTACTCACTTACTGCTTAACGGCAATTTATTTTCTAGTAGTCCCCTGTCCAGGTCTTTACCAAAGAAATCAGTACGTTATTCGTTGATCCTAGGTCACCTGCTAGTCCAACTTGTTCACATAAACCAATGGTAAAGATAGGGAATTAATTGTGATCCTATTGCTTTCATGTTACGTTTGATGAGCTGACAACAATGGATTCTGAACAGTTCAGTTCAGGACCCGCGCCTCAATTAATGACTCCTGAAACACTCAATTCAGGACTCGTGCCAAATCCTCTGTCTTCAACACCTTATTTCCCACCGACGAAGAATGATTTGGATATCTTGTTCTGACCAATGTTTGATGAATTCTTTAACCCTTCACCAAGTGTTGTTTCTTTAGTTTCTGCAGCCGTTGCTCGAAGACCTGCTGATCTAACCAGTTCACCTATATCCACTTCTCTTGAATAAGATGCACCATCTACAAGCACTTCATCAACCCAAGAACAAGAATACTCTCAAATTATCTCTCAAGGTGTTGAAGAATCCCTAAAAACACCACACTTTCATGATGATCCACTTCATGAAGACTCGACTTCTCAAGGATCGTCATCAAATGTGCGACCATCCTACACTCCATTGGATCTTCTTGGTAAATAGACATAGAATCATCCATTAGCAAATGTGATTGGAGATCCTTCTCGATCAGTCTCCACATAAAAGCAACTTAAGACTGACGCTATGTGGTGTTATTTTGATGCCTATCTCACTTTAATTGAACCGAAGAATTTCAAAGAAGCAATGCTCGAATCCTCCTGGATTGATGCTATGCAAGAAGAAATACATGAATTCGAGTGACTGCAAGTTTGGGAATTAGTACCATGTCCAGATTTCATAATGTTGATCAAACTTAAGTGGATCTACAAAGACAAGAAAGATGAACTTGAGGGTGTACTCAAAAACAAGGCTTGATTGGTTGCTAAAGGATACCGTCACGAGAAGGGGATTGATTTCGAGGAATAATTTGCACCTGTTGCTAGAATAGAGGCCATTCGTATCTTCATTGCTAATGCTGCCAACAAGAACATGACAATCTATCAGATGGATGTCAAAACTGCTTTCTTGAATGGTGAGCTTCACGAAGTGGTCTATGTTAATCAACTAGAAGGATTCATAGATCAAGACAAGCCAAATCACGTGTACATGCTCAAAAAGGCACTCTATGATCTTAAACAAGCTCCATGCATGTGGTATGATATGTTGTCCAGCTTTCTTCTATCATGAGAATTCTCCAAGGGTGCAGTCGATCCAATACTATTCACCAGGAAAGCATGTCGTGACATCTTATTGGTACAAATTTATGTCGACGATATAATTTTTGCCTCTACTAAACCTGCTATGTGTGATGAATTTGCTAAAATAATGACTTCTAAATTTAAGATGTCGATGATGAGCAAAATATCTTTCTTTCTAGGACTTCAAATTTCTCAAAGTCCTAGAGACATCTTTATTAACCAGTCTAATTATGCTCTTGAAATAATAAAGAAATATGGTATGCTATCTAGTGATCCCGTTGACACCGCTATGGTGGACAAAAGTAAACTGGATAAAGATCTACAGGGGAAACCAGTCGATCTTACATATTACCGTGGGATGATTGGTTCCTTAATGTATCTTACATTCAGTATACCAGACCTCGTATTTGCAGTGTGCATGTGTGCCCGGTATCAGGCAAAGCCTATCGAAAAGCACTTACATGCAGTTAAGCGAATCTTTCGATACCTGAAAGGAACCATTGATATGGGTCTTTGGTATTTGAAAGATTCCTGCATTACTCTAACAGCATATGCAGATGCAGACCACGCCGGGTGTCAAGATACTAGACGTAGCACATCTGGAAGTGTACAATTCTTGGGGGATAAACTTGTTAGCTGATCATCTAAGAAGTAAAAGAGCACTGCTATCTCTAGTACAGAGGCTGAATATATAGCCTTATCTGGGTGTTATGCTCAAATCTTATGGATGAGATCACAACTAACAAACTATGGATTTAAATTTAATAAGATTCCTATGTAATGTTATAACAAGAGTGCAATCACTTTATGTTGCAATGATGTTCAACACTCAAGATCCAAGCATATAGATGTAAGATACCACTTTATTAAGGAGCAAGTGGAAAATGGAGTGGTGGAACTCTACTTCGTCAGAACTGAATATCATCCAGCAGACATCTTCACCAAAGCTTTGCCACGAGAAAGATTCAACTTCTTGATAGAAAAGCTTGGAATGAAAGCATGTCTCCCGGGACTCTGGAAAATCTGGCTAAAGAAGAGGAAGAGTAATGGCGGTAAATCTTCACATATCCTATGTACAATATGTAAATAAGAAAATATATAAAAACTCAAAAAGATTTTTCATTTTTATAAAAAAATTCAAAATCAAAATACAAAAATATAAAACCAGAAAAATTCAAAAATATGTAAGTCTGACATGTCTTATAGAATCGATAACATTTACTGCCTTAGAAATGTCATTCAATAATGACACGGTACTGTAAATGAAGTTCGAGCAGAAGTTGTAAATACTTTCAAAACATGTCAATGCAGAAACCCGGTCTTTATTTTAAAGGCAAGTTTTTCGCCAAAAAGAAAACTTGACCTCACAACGGAAATTCAGTTTCTTGGGTATGAATTACTTTACCTTCATACAAAGGCTTGTGTATACTTTGCTACATAACCCATGCTTTAAGAAAATAAGTGTACGTGTCAGTGCATTTATTTTTCAAAATAAGATAAATCTTATTTTTGGTGGTATAACATGTGTTGCTTTACAAAATGTTTCAGTAATATTAATTTCTCATCAGAAAAATATTTAAAAGATAATTCTATCACTCAAACAATGTCTACAGCTCTTTCACTAGAAAACAGGATATTATTTGAGGGGGGAAGTGTTTTCAATAAGTCTTTTAAAATGATTCTTCAGAATTAAATCATGGAATAAGTGAAAAATGCTTTTGAACTATATCGGATCAATTCTTAAAGAGGAGTTAAATAATTAACTCATTTGGGCTTAAGATGATAGTTTGTTCAACCTTTAGAGTTTACAATGCAAAATGTGGGACTTAGCCTTTAAGTTTGCAACTAGGAGGACTAAAGTTGACATTTACCCAAGATTCCTAAGCCTTAGGAAAGTGTTTAAGGAAAATGAAAAACTTAGGAAACCACAGGGACTAGTTCTGCCAATTTTTGAAACCTAAAATCTATTAAACACAAACACGGACGAATTTTTTTTTAAATCAAAACTTATAAATTTTTTCCCTCTTTCTCTCACTCGTCGCACAAGTCCATACACAAATCAAAAGACGTTTTCAAGATTCAAGGTACACATGAAATCTGTTCATAATCGTCTTAACAATAATCCCTTAAAGGGAATTAGTTTAATTCGTAAACAAATTTCTCAAAAACCCTAATTCTCAAATTAGGGTTCATAAGAAAAAATTTGTGTTTAGGTCTGTAGAAACTAGAAGGGGGGGTTAAATAGTTTACATGTTCGTTTTACGTTTTAAAAGTTAACTTTCAAAATATTTATATTCGAGTTGTATGTTTAACCAATTCACAATATGAACAAACAATATAACAATCTAAACTAAAGCTAAATAACAATGACAATAATATGAAGAGATAAGGAGAGGAACAATCAAACCAAGACGCCAAGATTTTATAGTGGTTCGGCTACGAAGCACCTCTTCGCCATACTCCACTCCCTGAGTATCCTACTCGAGATTTCACTATGTCAACAAGCTCCCTTTAGGCGGAGAAAACCGTTTACACGTCGCTTACGTTATTTTCTGACACTAAGCTAAATGTCGAGTCCTAATCTTAGCTAGAACCAATCTACCTCTTCACAATCAATACACAATCACTAGATCTACACTATGGTACTTAGAAGAAAAGAGGAGAGATCACTAAATAACAATTCGTTTCTTGGCGAATACGAATGTTCTTCTCTTGCACTTGAATTAGAGGGAAGAGATGAGAAGAAGAGATTAGATCACTTGAAACAAGATCTAAGAATTAGTGATCAAGAGATTTAGAGAGAGAAAGAAGAATTTTAGAGAGAGAAAGTTATTTGAAAATTTCGTGCAAAGTGGTTTGATTTTCTACAAGGAATGAAGCAGTATTTATAGGCAGAAAAATCCAACGGTCACTGGGGGCGGTCCCAGATATATAAGGGGGCCGCCCAGTAGACTATGCTCCATTTTTTGTCTTTTTGTGAGGAAGGTTGTATCTGGTATGGAACCTTCTATTTTGGGAGGAAAATTTGAATTTCAAATTTTAAGTTTTTAATAAAACTTTTCTTTTAATTAGAAAATATTTTGTATAATTATTTTTGTGAAATTATTTTGTAAAAATGTGATGGATAAGAGAAAAATATTTTCTTGATCACTAATCATGCTTAATGATTTGTTTGTTCATACCTTAAGTGATTACTAATCTTAGAAATGAAATTTTACGATTAATAATTTGTAAACGTTTAATTTTATCGTAAACATTTTTACATTTTGTTATTATCAAAACGTTGAGAGGTCAAAAATATAAATAACGTTTTTAGACATTATTTGTATTAACAATCTCCCCCTTTTTGATGATGACAAAATATAAACTCATTTTGTATAACATTAATAGTTACACATTATTAATGAGTTTAGTTCTATTTCTCCCCCTTTTTGTCGAATTCAAAAAGGATGATCGTCGAGTGGTTGTAGGAAGAAAGAAATTGACGATATCAAGACTCCCCATTGATGTATGCTCCCCCTCGTTTGGGGCACCAAGGGATCGATCTTACGAAAATTGTTTGCTACAAAACAAAGTTAGAAATACAAGAGTAAGACAAATATCGTTTAAACAACACATTAGATTCAAGTCACCCAAAAGAGAGTTTTGTTCAACACTTAAGAAACTCATACAATAGCAAATGCAATTAATACATTCATACAACATAAGATAAAACTAGAACTAATACGAGATAATTAATCCATAAGTCACACTACATGCTTCATGAGATAAAGAGAGACGATACTACATAAGTCCTAAATGATTTAAGATTCATAGAGAATGGAATTTTTTCTTTTTTTTAAGCAAAAAGGTTTGGGGTCACACATTTATGAAAATTTTTGAAGCCATTTCAAGGTGGAGGTCGAAAGTGTGAGGTGATTGCGGTAGTGAGAAGATACTCCAGATGAGCAAACATGATGTTCATCTCATCTCTAAGGGTTAAGAAAATGGTTTGGTTGTGAAAGCAACATATGCAAGTTGACCCATGGTAGTCATGGTAGTTGTAGTAAAGAGGGTGGCCCATGATAGGTGGTTGAGGTTGTGGTGGAGATGGTGGTGATGGAGTATCATGAATGTGATCAAGAGGAGTGATTGGTGACAAAGAGAGTGTGATATCCAAAGAAGGATGACTTTGAAGTGGTTGAGGATTTGAAGGTCTAGGAGGAACATCCGAGATGTTATCAAGCAAAGGGTTCAAAAGTTGAGGAGAAGTTGGTTCATTTGATGATGGTGGTGAAATTTGAAGTTTTGATTGAAAAGAAGAAGATGTGTTCTCTTGGCTTGATGATGTTTGATTGGTGGATGGAGTTTTGAATGGTGCATTTGGAGGAGTTGGAGATGAAGAAGTTGTTGTAGGAGAAGGTGTGATGGTGACATCTTCATCACTAGAGATGTTAACAAATAGTTGTCTAGGAGGGATTATGGTTAGTTTGATTTTCTTGGAAGGGTTAGAAGAAGAAGCTTTGGTGGTATTCATGGTAGAATGGTTTGAGGAAGATGAAGATGGTAAGAAGAATGGGAAGGAAGGATTATTTAATTTGAAAGCATAGGATCAAAGTAGAAAAGCATAAGGATTAAGGAAATAAATCCCAAAAGTTGTTTAGCAAAATGCAGGAAGTTTAGCTGGGTCTAAAAGAGAATAGTCAACTGCACAAAATATCAGGTAGTCACAGTAAAATTTCCGTGACTTCTGTTGGCGGTCCCATATATACATGGCGGTCCCAGATATATTAGGGGGCCACCTCATATTTATAGGGGCCGTTCTCTGAAGACAGGACAATTTTCTAGTTTTCATGATTTTCTGCAGATCCTGTACGGAAAGAAATTTCCTATTTTTCCCTTTTGCACTCAACTCTATTTCATCATGAATCATCTAATGCTTAACAATTAAATTCATAAAACTAATCAGTCCAAATTTAATCAAAGAAACACATGTATGCATATTAGCTAATAGATAAGCATGCATATCATCATATAGGTATTTATAGTGTATCAAGTTCCATGCAAACAAGTGTTTAGGATGATAAAATCAAAAGATCATCCAAGGCAAGTTATGTTGCCC
>BQNB010028716.1:0-56386 GCA_026074375.1 Tanacetum coccineum
TTTTAATGGGTCCCACATTATAAATGCTTTATATAGTAGTATAGATAATTCACATATAAACACAGTTTGTTGAGGTTAGTATAATATATACCGATAAGAGATGTTAGATCTTAATATCGATATAGTAACATCTACTGTTGTTGAAGATCGTCTATCCGGTACATCAGTTTCATCTGACGTGTTAGATGATCCACCACTCACCAATGCTGATGACGTCGACTCGGTTACTTACGTCGCAAGTAACCTTGAAAACCCTCCGTATCGTTTCGATACGATACAGAATGACAAGGGATTGAAAACCAGGCAGTTTTTTCCTGTTGGGTGTGATTTGGAGGTTGATGATGATGAGGAGGAGGGTGAGTTAAGTTCGAGGTCGAAAGTAGGGTCGCAGTGGTTGAATTTGAAGGTTCCGGAAGGTGTTCTGGCGCCAAAGCCGGCTGCCGCGAAGAAGAGTAGGCGTGGACCGAGGTCTAGAAGCTCGCAGTATCGTGGTGTGACGTTTTATCGAAGGACTGGTCGTTGGGAATCACATATTTGGTATGATTGCTTTTCGGGTATTAATCGTTTGAAAATGTTTCGAACTTGATTTATTGGACTTTATTTTACTCATTGAATGTATAAACTTTTGTTTAAGCTTATTGTAGGCTTCTGATCTTATGTGATTTCTTATTTTAGGGCTTGTGGGCTTATATAAGGTTATTATGATGCACTACTAGTAAGTTATAAGCTCATATGTCACAAAATAAGCCGGAAAATTAAAAATAACCCTAAATCATATAAGCCCACAAATAAGCTTAAACAAGCACTCTTTTAATTTTTCTTATTGTGTTTATTATTATGGGTAAAGTTCAATACATTTTCAAATGGTTATCCCTAAATTGTGTATGGTTTGATATAAACTAACTAGATATGTTTGTTTTGTTTTGTATGTTCAGGGATTGTGGAAAACAAGTGTATTTAGGTGAGTTTATAATTGTTATTTCAATATTTAGTATCAGTTATATTTATGATTATTAGATATTAACAATGTTGTTTGATTATAGGTGGGTTTGATACTGCTCTTGCTGCAGCTAGGTTAGACTTTAAATTTGAGATTTTTTTTTGCGTTAGGTTATCGTTAATCGTTTTTTAATGTTGTTTTGGACTAACTTGAATGATTGTGATTTGTGATTTAGAGCGTATGACCGGGCAGCTATTAAGTTCCGAGGAATTGATGCTGATATAAATTTTCATATAAACGAATATGAGGAGGATATGGCACAGGTAATGGCCTAACATGAATTATTTGAGATGCTTTGTGTCTGATTGAAGTGGAAGTTTGTTGACTGATGTGAGGTTAATGTTTCTGGAATGATGTAACAGGCAAAGAATTTGTCAAAAGAGGAATTCATTCATATACTGCGTCGACAGAGCACAGGATTCTCTAGAGGAAGTTCGAAGTATCGAGGAGTGACTCTTCATAAATGTGGGAGATGGGAAGCTCGTATGGGTCAGCTACTTGGGAAAAAGTAAGGAACTATTCTAGTTACTGTTACGTGGTCTTGATGCTTTGCGGATGAAATATATACTTGATGTAGATGTAGTATAATTTCTCATTTAGATTCCTAAGTATAATAGATTAATACTGTAGTTAATGCGCTTAGGGCCCTTCTTATATGTTCAAGATTACAATGATTGGTTTGCAGGTATGTTTACCTTGGATTATTCGACAACGAAGCAGAAGCTGCAAGGTTCTTGTAATTTTATAATTACATAACTCGTGAAACTTAATGAATAAAGGCATTTGAGGACACATCTAACAGCATTTGCAATTTGTATCTTTTGAAATCAGGGCGTATGACAAAGCTGCCATCAAATGTAATGGCAGGGAAGCTGTTACCAATTTTGAGCCAAGCATATATGGGACAGATATAAGCTTGGAAGCCATGGATGGAGGTACTGTTTAATGTCTATATTTACTTCTCAGATGTGAACGTAAAACAATTTGTTAAAATCATCTTCCCCGTTACTAAAGAAAATCGTTGTTTGCTGCAGGCGGTCATAATCTTGATCTCAACCTATCGGTTTCTTCCGTTACAAACAGTCCGAAGCGGAATCATAATGTACAGAATCTGGATATGTGTTTTACAACCAGTGAATTACCTTATGAGAAAAGACTGAAGGTATGTGAAATTGTTGAATAGTAGACTATCAATAACAAGTTCGTTAATGTTGTAGTTTTGGTACTATTTTGCTTGCTTTGATAAGAATTATAAGTTTTTGTAATCTTGCTGAGCAACATTGTGTAGCGACTGTTGCAATCAGGTTTCTGCATCTCCCTTTTAGTGCAACGGAGAGTCCTATATTGTGTCTTGAAATCTTTTGTTATTATATAGTAGTTCTAGCATATTGATGTTGGCAAAGGTCAGCGTTTATGAAAACATGATTGGAATGATAGCTAATGACTTGTCATTCTCTTATTCACAGGTTCAGCCTCATCCACCCGCAAGTGGGCATGGACAATCAGCAGTATCCATGCACTACCCTGTTTCACAGGTTCAGCATCATCCTCCCACAAATGTACATGGACAATCAGCAGTATCCAAGCACTACCCTGTTTCACACGTTCAGCATCATCCCCCCGCAAATGTACATGGACAATCAGCAGTATCCAAGCACTACCCACTATGGTCTAATATGCATACTGGTTTTACACCAAACTATGAGGTAATTATTCTAACGATTTCCTATATTGCATTGTCAGTCAATGTTTTCATACCTGGCCATGTTTTTTTTTTGTTTTTTTAGAACGGCTAGTTAGTGATTCGAGCTCACAGTGACATCCAAATGGGCCTAATGCAAGACTCGAACCTTCTCCTTAGGGGATAAACCCCACTCCTAGTTAGCTCCTGAAGGAAAACCCCCACGGGGAGGCTCGAACCCGAGACCTCCCACATGTGGTAACAACCTTCCCAAGGATACCTTTGGTGGCCATCTGAGCTTAACCCAGATGGTTATTGTCAATAACGTATTTCATACAGCCATATGACTAGTTTGCTAATTGGTATAAAACCATTTATTGCTTTACCTGAAAAGGTTCACTAGTACCGTGGTGAGTGGTCAACTCTTATATAGCGTCTTTAAAACTTGTGAACATCGTGTACTTCAAAAGGATATTCTCAAATATTTTAAGAAAAAACAACAACATTGGCATCCTAATCGAAAAACCTAACCGAGACCAAACTGGACCAGACGGGTATAGGCTAAACTTGCCTTAGTTCTAGACTGTTTAACAAACCAGTTCTAGGGTCAGAGCTTTGCTCAGTATTTGTTTAAAAATCGGTTTTAGGTTTAGCCCGCTTTCAGAACCTGAACAATACTGGTATTTTTGTATGTTCTATTTTTCAAACTTGGAACAGAGACTCTTTATAACTACTTTTAGAGTTTAAACAAGAAACACCAAGTTTCAAATTTTGGTTTAAAATCTAGTTTGGGAAAAAACCGGCTCTAAATAAGAACTGAATAGGTGCCACATAACTTGCTAGTTCTATTAATCCTAATTTTCCGGTCGCCTATTTACGTCACAATGAACACCTCTAGTTACATATTTGTGAACTAACTTTTTAAGCATGTTGTTCTATCAGGAAATAGCAATAGGAAAGGGATCTACGAATGTTCTTCCTTCGCAAGGGCTCTCAAACTCGGCCTGGCAAGTGCAGGTGCAAATGCAAATGCAAAATCAAATGCTAAGAAGCCACAGTGTGGCTCTTCCGGTTCCCGTTTCCTCTAATGCAGCATCATCAGGATTCTCTTCTGTTCCCGTGTTCTCAAATTCCCCTTTCCAATCAAATAACAAGACTTATCACAATTCTTCCATGCGAATGCCCCCGGGTACTTCCTTATACTACTCAAATAATCATATTGGTTAAAGCATATGCCATTTGAGTACTGAGAGCAGACTCTGATTGTAAATTGCTTTCAATGGCAAGCTCACTGGCATACTCCTAGTGGCACATAATTCATTTTCGCTTTTGTGTGTAAAAACAATACAAAAGAGTGAAGACTACGGTAATGAACATAAGCACACACACACCGTAATGTGTGACTATTGTTGATTCAATATTCTTACCATGTAATGTGTGTTATCATTATGCTGAAGGCTAATCATGTGCAACTTTGTGATACAAGTGTTTAACCATATTAAAGAAGAAAGAAATATGTTGATCTAACACTAAACATTTCCAAACGAAACAAGTTGCTATTTTTACGACTCATCCACAAGAACACAACCAAACAGTCAACAAGTACCAAGACTTTCTCAATAAGAGTAACCTGCTCATTTCATTTTTATCAAACTAAAAGAAGTTTTGAAGGTGCGTTCTTTACATTCCAAATACCCGAGGGGTGTATACATCGCCCGAAGTGGGCATTTGGAACATATAGTCACCATAACCAGGCAAGAAACTCTCATACGCAAATTTTCCAACCTCGCTTCTAGCATTCCGTCGAGGAGCCTCCTGCAACTGGTTATGCTGTTGATACCCGTTTGTAAACTTTGGTTGTTGAGCAAATAAAGACGTGTTGTAGCTCTGATGGTGTCCATCCACTAGCCCAGAAGAAGGAAATTGAGGTGTGTGATGTTGCTGCACTCCGGTTTGAGAAAATAGTGTCTCTTGAGGAAGATGAGGTAGAGTGGTGGCAGGTACAGACTGTTGTTGCATGGAAAACCAGTTTTTTGCGTCGCCATGAGATGAGGTGGAGCAGCGAGATGAAAAGGATGAGGGCCATGAGTTGGTCAGCCCGCTTGTGGATGATTTGCCTCCCACCATTGTAGCAGCAGGATCACTATAATCGTCACTGCTATTGCTTAGATTCCCTGATGGCGAACGATAATGAGTGTTTGGTGCAACATTGTAATAACTCCCTACATATACATGGAAGAGAAAAAGCAGTCATTTAGGGTAGTAAATAGATATCCTAAAATCCACGTATCATCAATAATAGACTACCAAGCTTGGTGAAACCTCTAAAGGTGTACCTTTCATCAGGCTGTATCTGGACTGAATAAACTCAGGTCATAATGTTCAGGTACAGGTTACTGGGTGTCTTTTTATGAATCTGGAACTAGTGTCATTCTAGATTCTGAAATTTCGTTGCAGCTTTGTAGTTTTCCAATTTTCATTGACATTGTGAAAATAAGTTTTTATAGTTACTACATCTAAACTCTTCATTTTATGAGTTTGTAACCTTAACAATTATTTTTAATTTTTGAGAAAAGAATGGAAATACCGATATAATGAACTTAACACATATATTAGGGCTATAGGTTGCCTGGTGGTTGGCGAAGTTTGATTTTCTGTGTTCGCCCTAATATATCAAATATAATCTTAAATATGACCACTAATCTCCCACTTCCAATACAAAATGTGTTACGATCCCACATAGGCCAAGTATGAGATTGGTTGGTGGTTTATAAGTTTAGGTGCCCCCTCCTCTTACGGGCTAGCTTTTTGGAGTGAGCTCTACACCTAGCTTGTAGCTTGATGCGACCTAGTATCGGATGGGTTCGTATCATAATGTGCCCAGAAAAACAATGCACTCAATTTGACCGAATGAGGTAACGGCAACAATCGACTAGGCACCTTGCTTAAAGCAAGTGTGAAAAGATAGAATTGTAGCTAAAGTTTTGTCCGAAGAGAATTTTGAATGGAAAATACACCAAATTAAAGCTCTGAAGTTTTTTGTTGACAATAATCGCAGATATAAGTAAATATACAGAAAGACAGGCAGGGAGCGAAGACATTGCTTACCAGATCCTGGAGCGACAGCCTGATCAGTGCGCATGCATGCAGAAAAACCAGGTGGGGGTTTACTGAGCATTGAGAATCCTGGGGGAGTCAAGTTCTGAGCCCTAGATGCTATTGTTAACACAAACAAAAAATGAGATATCTCAAGATGATAACAGTAATGCGCCTAAAATCCAACCCCCCCTCCCTCTCTCTCCCAAAAAAAGAGAGACTAAATGGTACAGCCCCGGGCACGGGCACAACTCACTTGCTCGGGGCAATCACATGCGGCTGGGTTGTGTAAAACAAACAAAACTTATAACATTGACTGATCCTATCCAATTGAGTATTGTGCAAGTGTGAGATATACGTACCCTGATGTTGGGACTTGTAACGATCATCTTTGTTATCGAAAGGATCCTGAACAGCAGAAAAGTTAAGCCCTTGACCAATGTTGCTAGAAGGAGAGACCATGTCAAATTTTTGACTAGAAAATCCATGTTCCTTTGCAAATGAGAATCTAGAGTGTTCGTTGTTTTGAACATTCCATGAAGATCCCTGTCGCCCATCTCTCGTTTCCAATAATCCAGTTACTGTTTGAGGGTACACTGAACTATCACCATCTAAATCCATGGAAAGAATATTGGATATTATAGTATTTTCAATTGCAGCAGAACTTTCATCATCATCATCTACTGGTGTATCATTATCAAGACGTCTCAAATGCTCCACAATTTCTTCATTAGAAAACGAATTAGAGCCTCTGTATATCCTATCTGATTTAGCTAAACTTTGAAATTTCTTCTCATTGTATCCATCATTCAATTCAGAATTCACAAACGCGGCCTGTACATTATCTTCTTTATCCACATAGCTACTCTGATTATGATAATCAGTATGCCACCAAGAGTTATAGCTATAGTCCTTAGTTGTATCAGCAGGAACCTTTGATTGAGCAGAGATGAAAGAAGCTGTATGACTCGGTTCAGCAGGATCCTTTGATTCAGCAGATGAGAAAGACGATGCATGACTTGATTCAGCAGAATCCTTTGATTTTTGGTCATCAGAGATTTCTGAATTCTTTGAGAGCACAGAAACTGAGCTTTCGGTATCAAGATGGTCATCATGGCTTAGATTTAACATCCGCTCTTCTTCCACTGAATTACTTGACCGTCCAACAATATCTTTAAAAGTTGTAGATTCTTTAGACGATCTGACAGCAGCATCCTTGTCCTTAGAACAAGGTAAGTGATCGCCCGAAGCTACACTCTGAACAACAATATCATGGATTACTATGACTGCTGAAATCCAGAAAAATATATTTGGCATGACAGAGGGCATAGCAGTTAGTATCTTACTTTCCGGCCATCATTACGCACAGGATCATCAGCTGAAGTGCTGTAGCTATTTGATTGCTCAACTATAGGTGGCGGTAACATATTTCCACAGCGCCTAGGCGGATACTTGGTGGCACCAACTATTTCCTGAACCCTATTCCTGACATAAAAATTATTTTACAAAAGAAACATCGTTAAGTTGACACAACAGAAAAATTATTAGACACAAAGCCATGGTCAATATCAAAGTAGATAGAATTTCTGCATACGATTGATTAATACCTAGTATGAACTGCAGCTACTTCATCTTTACCAAAACTATCTTCATCAGCACCCATGGTATGCAAATATAAACATGCAGGATTGTTGCAAGACTGGCCAGCAAAAAGAATTCTCATATCAACTTATTTTTTCTAATTTGAACTGAAACTTCTTAAATGAAGTAACATTAAAATTAGTGATTTGAGGTACTCAATCATCTCATATTTACCGTATTTCTCAACCATGCATGACAATACTTTGCGGTTCCAAATGATGCTCTGTAAAAATTGAATTAAAAAAAGGGTAATTAACAAATTAAATGACCGAAAAATATTGCGTACAAGTGCAAGTGACAGGGTAAGAGCTTAGGAAAGAAGCTTATGGGCTTAAGTGTTATCAAAACACACCTATTCAAATAGTGTTTGGATAAGCTTATATTGTTTCAAAATACACTGATGGCAAAATGACTAAAAAGGACAATACTAGAGAAAAAATGTCAGCAAACAGAAGTTACAGACTTACAGCAAAAGAGAATATGAGGGTAAAATTGTTAATAATACAAATAAGCTAGAAAAACCAATGTACAAAGGCTTATGAATTTGGGCCTATTTGAGCTCATAAAAGCTAATAAGCTTACACCACCTAGTAATATCCAACCACTTTATTGAGTTTATGTGTTTTCAAAACACAATAAGCTCATAAGCTCCTTCAGTTAAGCTAATCCAAACATCCACTAAAAAGCAATAAGCTTACCTTAATAGCCTGCCGTCCAAGTCATAACCATGCACAGACTGAATACACCTCACTGCTTCCTCCTCTTTTGAGAAAGTAACATATCTGGAAACATAGAAGGAAGTGAATCAGGATCGAATGCTTAGCCATCATCAAACGAACATATAAAGATCATACAACTGGAGATTAGAAGCTCATACAGATTCAACCTAACTACATACTCATTAACGTATTATTGTTGAGACTTCTAATAATGCATAGATATTCTTAGCCACTAAACATAATATGTAGTATAGTGGCACGAATTTAAAGACTATACCATTATGTTCTAATAGTACTATTTTGTCAAGCCAAAACAAATATGACAAAAATCAAAACAAAAAATATGTAAGCAACATGTCATGGTCTGAACTTTGAAGCACAGACCATCAATGTTCCAGGGGCAAACCCTGTACCAAGAAGCATTGGCACCCCAGGGCTATCCTTTCCTCATTTCCATTTTGAAGGCCCGATTATCCCTCGCATCATGGATCCACACAATCAAAAATGATAAACACAGAAAAGCCCAGTGTACAGTGTTTAGCTCATTTTCCCTTATTTCTTATTTCCATTTTGTCAATACCATCATCTATCCTTGCATACTAAAGATGGGTTGCCCAGATTAATATACAGAATATGAAATGTATTTAATAGAAGGTACCCCGATATTTCACAGGAAAATAGATCTGAATAACTCACAAGTCACAGAAACCTATCCTAAGTGTGTCAATATATCTGGTGGGAGGCTGAACAGTATCATAGATAAAGAAACAGCAGAGAGATAAAGAGGCAACATATTGCTTATTAAAAAAAGACAAAAGTTATAAAGCATGACTAGGTGTAACTGAAAGTACACGGTTAAAAACTGCATCTTATTAGAGAATTAAAGACGCGCATTATGTCTTTAAGTGGCTATCAGCATGGGTGTTTATTATTTTAGACATTATATAAGCAACTTGAGTATGCAAAGTTAAAACTGTAACGTACACACTGCAAGTGTCATTGGTAAACTGCTGAAGAGTACCACCCGCCGTCCGAGAAAGGGAAACCTTTGTTACTTTTCCATATTGGCCAAAGTATTCTTTACGCTCCAATAGCTGCATCCAAAAAGTAACTTATAATCAATAATGATACATAATAAAAACTAAAAAAGAACGATGAATTCCACCATAATTGTGAAAACTGATAATCCATGCTCAAAATGAGACAACAGATAGGCATGAAAGAGAAGTTTAAAAGTAGCATACTTCTTCATACGCATACTCAACAGGCAGTCCAATGATATACGCCATCCTTCGCTGAATTACTCGAACATTGCTAAGGTCCTTCCTTCCTTCATTTTGTTTTGGCTTCGCCTTTGTTACCTTTTGTTTTCGACTTGAGCTAATGCTAGCCACCCTGTGTGCACAAAGCACTTGTTATATTTCTATACATCAAACTGAACAATAAAACAGAAGGACATCCGAGCTTATAGTAACCTTTGAAAATTTGTTTCCAAGCCTACAACCCTATCCTTATCATAGGGTGTCCGACATGCAGGACAGCGCCCTTCTGTTGCCTCCTTCTCCGCCATGTCCATTATGTGATGCCAACACCAAACACATACCTGCATCCAAAGTGTAATGGGGTCAAAATAGCCCACAGTATAATTTGGATGCTCACTGCTACTAAACCACAAAAGTACTTTTACGCCATATGTTATACAAAGATATATACCATAAGCTGATAACCTTCAAATTATTCAGTTTGAAATGAAGGTTAATCTCCTTGAAACAGTACTTGCTATAACTCGACATGGTTGCTGAACTCTAAAGGCAAGAAATGTGCAAATTTAAACAATTCTAAGTTGAGAATGCTATCATATCAATTTCCTACTGTGTTTATGTTATTAAGTTTTGCAGTATAAATACCAGACATTAATAGTTTCATACATCCCTACATCTAAAAAGCTCTCTAGTGGATATTAACACTCAATGTACAGAATTACAGACTAAATATGTCATTCAAATCAATTACAAAAAAATGTAAGACTAAATAAAGTTTTTACAAACCTTATCAACAGTCGTTAGCTATAATAATCACAAATGGTACAATAACAAAATATGCCATATAAGAAACATTTCATAGCAACCAATATAATAACACAGCTAAATACCAACATATGCGGAACCACCTAACATTCCACATTAACAATTACAGCAAAACGATATAACCTATACAAAAAGCGTACAATTTAGGTAGTGTTTGGTATGGCGTTTGCAACACAAATTATGACACTCTATGAAAACACAAATAATCACTTTTTTTCGAATGGTTCGCCAAACACTATTTTCTAACTATCCACATTCACAGATAACCACTTCCAAAACGCAATCACAACACCGCTCTGTGTCAAACAAACCAGTTAACAACCTCATAAACAATATAACCTATATAAAAAGCGCATAATTTAGGTAGCGCTTGGTTTACGCCTTTCAAAAATAGTTTTCTCAAAATTATTATCTAACAATCCGTTCGCAGTCAATCACTTCCAATACGTAATCACAAACACAGCTCTGAATAAAACAAACTAGCTTAACAACAACATAAACTACGAAAAATAAGCGTAAACGACAAACCTCATAACCACATTTACACGGATTCAACTGCTGATCAGTCCAATCCATCTCTTCAGCACACAACGGACACTTCTTCTCTTCGTCGTAACTCATCATTCCTCTGCAATAAAAAACACACACTAAACTCTAATTTTCACACAGAACACAATAAAGCCTAATATTCACACGCTAAGCCCTGTATTCAACAGTAAAACCTATTTTTCACACACATTCACCTATAGAAGCCTAATTTTCACACACTAAACCCTAAATTCAACAATAAAACCTATTTTTCACACACACAGCACAATAAAGTCTAATTTTCACACACTAAACCCTAAATTCAACGCTAAAACCTAATTTTCACACACAGTCACCGACATGACACTAATTTTCACACACTAAACCCTAATTTAGAACCTACATTTTACAGAATCACACTATAACATCAACAATTTCATCATTACAACATCATACACACACTACGGACTGAAATAAACACTAATTTTAACGAAATGAAGAAATGTTGAAAAATTAGGGTTTTAAAATAAAAGCAGTTAAAGCAGTTACAACAGAATTAACTTACAGTAACTGAATCCTAACAAACTAGATGAGAGTTTGTTAAAAATGAGTCGATTTATATAAAGAAATGAAAGCCACAAGATTGAATGATTTTTATTTTATTTTTTAGAATTTTGTGATTATGATATGAAGATTGGGGTTTTTTATTTATTTATTTGGGGGAAAATGAGGTTTTGTCTTTTAGTGTGAGGGGGCTTTGAGGTCTTTGTTATTCAGTCTTATGTTTTTTTTAAGTAGCGTAGATTTAAAATACATGCTTAAATATACGTCTAATTTCTAATAAAAAATATTAGTATCAGCTACAGGTTTTTTCATAAATGACCGAGCGGTAAGTATGATTGTATGACCTACATATATTATTCGTCAAAATATAAAACCCACAAACTAATACAAACATGTTTCTTTTATTTATATCAAATACCAGTTGATAAATCGCTATTTATTTGTTTTACAAATAAAGTGAAGAGCTCAATGGTCGGAACATAAACACTTGATGAGACTTTTAATGTGAGAAATGGTTATCTATATAACTTTAATATTACACTAATATTCTACGAGCTATGTAGTGGAAAAGAAACACATATAGCAACTATAATTAACATAAACAAACATAAAAGGAAAACGTACCTCTAGCAAATCAAGCTAGTGACGAAACGCAAACGTCTTCGAGTACACGCATGTGTGTAATACATGCGAAACCAAAACCCTCCCAGTTGCTAAAGTAAGCAACATCTACGTGTATCCACACTACATGTTAACTAATATCACCCGAATGCTAGTTCCACGAACCAACGCTCAAGAATACTACAAGTAGTCGAACTCAAACACCTTTCCCATAGGGGGTGCTTGTTTCGTCGACTTACAAGATAAGAGAATAAGGGATAGAGTAAATAATGAGGTTTAGGGATCCTCTATTTATAGTGCTAGGATTATGGTTACATAGTTTTAGGAAAAGGCTACCTAATCTTGACACTTTTGGTCCCTCTTCTTTTCCTTCCCTATGGTCGGTCACAAAAATAACCAAACACACCTTTGGTGTTGACTTTTTGACTTTTCTAATATTTATAGATAATTACTTTTAATTACCCATTAATTAAAAAACATTATAGTTAATTAAAAAACGTTATCGTTGGAATATTAATATACATAATAAATATACACTTATATTATTATATATATTAATCGAGTATTAAATACATATATAATAAATATACGCTCATATTATTATTATTATATATACCAACAGAGTGATATCTAAGTGTATACGTGTGTGGCCCCGTATGCTCACGTATTCCTAGCCGTATAAATATCCGTATGACATGAGCACAAACCAACATTTAATATATCTTGTGAGCCCTCCGCGTAGTAGTAAGTTTCAATTCTTTTGACTAATCAATAAATAAATCTTTAAAACTTTGTATCTAATATATTACTTTTTGAAAGGCTATATATTATAAATAGTAGATCTCAAAAACGAGACCTCCCAAATCGAGCTATACAAAGTTGGTTATGTGTGTTTTTTAAGTAGTGTTGTGTAGATTTAAAACACATGCTTAAATATACGTTTGATGAAAAATATGAGTCTCAACTACAGAGTTTTTCATAAATGACCGAGCGATAAGTATGAATGTATGACTTACATATATTATTCGTTCAAATGAAGCGAATAGCCCGAAGGTCGAAACATAAACACTCGATGAGACTTTTAATATATCTTGTGAGCCTTCTGTCCCTGCCCAGGCGGGATTGGATATCGTAGTTGTTGTTGTTATTGTTGTGAGCCTTCCGTGTAGTAGTAAGTTTCATTTATTTCGATTAATCACAAAATAAACCTTTAAAACTCTATCTCTAATATATTATTTTTCTTAAATGCTATATTATAAACAGAGAATCCCAAAAACGAGACCTCGCAAATTGAGCTATACAAAGAAACCAAGAGGCCAAAACACTACAAACCTCTAACCTACGAGAAACCGGAACTACATATACAATCAGGAAAAAGTATCAAAAGGCTTGGCCACCCAACATGTCCAATCCACCTTCACGTTTGATTTAATACGAGCCGAAATCCGTAGCTTAGCCATCCCGTTCAGTCTCGTAGTCCTGAAAAGGGTGTTCCACATGGTGCTAGTTCCCAAAGTTATAACAATTTCTCCCCTTTACCTAGTGAATTTCCTCCCCCCTATTGGACCTCACCCGGCTGAGCCTTCTATGCCCGAAGAGGTTGTTCAACCTACTCAAGATTTTGTTGTTGATGGGCCTAATAGCTTGGATGTGAACTCTCCTAACTCAATTAAGTCAAATTATGATCTTAATATGACTTTGGGCCTTGGGACCGATGTCAGTGACGATGATAAAGAACTCGAGGATCTCTTTTGCAGATTTGAATGCATATCTGAGAGTGTAATATTAGGCAGCCAAACTAATGTTGGTAGGAAAAGAAAGTCTAAACAGAAGAAGAGAAATTTGGTTGTTGGTGGTTCCTCCACGTCTCAAGCCTTGAAATCCCAACTGAATCAAGACGATTGCATTGATGAGGAGGTGGCCATTAGGAATATCGGAGAACAACTGGGTTTCTCTTTTGGGCCTAGGTCCAAGAGGGGCTCCCAATGATCGGTTTGATCCTGTAGTCGTTGGTTATTTTGGTGTTTTTCATTTTAATGATTGGCATTTCCTTAAATTCTAATGGGCTTGGTGGAGATAACAAGAGAAGTTGGATTAATGAGTTGGTTTATCGCAATTCCCCTTCATTTTTTGGGGTGTAGGAAACCAAATTAGAATCAGTAGATCAGTCTTTTATCCGGTCTCTTTGGCTTCGTAATTATGCTCAGTTTGCTTTCAGTGGATCGGTGGGTGCTTCGGGGGGCATTCTTGCCATGTGGGATTCTCGCGTTTTTACAATGGAGCAAACCTTTTGTGATCGTAACTTCCTTGGTATCACATGTTCTTGGGTGGTGATGGCGAATAAAGTGGGCCTCATTAATGTTTATGCGCCTCAATCTAGTCTGTTGAAAGAGGCCTTGTGGTCCTCTATCGAGTCCCTTGTCACTTCGGTTAATGTCATATGGGTTATTTTTTGTGATTTTAATGTTGTCAGATCCTGTGACGAGCGTAGTGGTTGCAGATTTGACATCGATGAGGCTAATGTGTTCAGCGACTTTATATCTAGGGTCGGGTTCTTTGACTTCCCTCTTGGTGGGCGGCGATTTACGAGGTTTGATCAAGAGGGTAGAAAGTCAAGCAAACTGGATAGATTCATGGTGTCTCCTGTATTTTTTGACTTTTGGAAAGATGCTCACGTTAAGGTCATGTGTCGCTCCTTCTCGGACCACTGCCCCATCCTTCTCAAAGTAGAGTCATTGAACTTTGGGCCGAAGCCTTTTAGCGTTTTTGATAAATGGATAGGAAATGCGGACTTTAACGCCCTCATTTCGGATTTTTGGAATCAGGCCTCTGATATTCTTCTTAAGAACAAGCTAAAAAGTTTAAGGTTGGCCATCAAATCTTGGTCATGTGAGCAGGTCTCGGCGCAAATCCAACCCAAAGAGACCCTGCTAGGTCGGCTATTAGATTGGGATGTTAGAGCTAAGAATGGCCTTCTAAGTGACGTCGATATTGCTAAGAGGGAGGAGTGGCTCATAGATTTGGGTCATATAGAGCAACTTCGTCGGGATGATATCTGACAAAAATCTTAAATCAAATGGGGTGTGGAGGGGGATGAGAATACTCATTTTTTCCATTCAATTCTTAGGAATAATTATGATAATTATTCAATCAAAGGCATAAATGTAAACGAGGCGTGGATTAAATCTCCTGATGATATTAAACAAGCTTCTCTTGATTACTTTTCGGCAAGATTTAAAGAGGAGATCATGACCAGACCCTCTTTTACGAGCTCTAGATTTCTTACGTTATCTCCTAATGTTGCGCAAGCTCTTGAATCTGAATTTACTATGGATGAAGTAAAGGATGCCGTTTGGAACTGTGTCGGGTCTAAATCCCTGGGCCCGGATGGCTTTAACTTCAACTTCATTAAATCTCATTGGGAGGTGCTCAAGTTTGATTTTTGGAATTATGTGAAACACTTTGAGTTAACAGGTCGTTTGGGTAATGGGTGTAATGCCTCCTTTGTGGTCTTGATTCCTAAAAAGAATGACCCCCTTGGTTTCTTGGATTGTCGCCCTATTAGCCTAATCGGGTGTGTTTGCAAGATCATCTCAAAGTTGCTTGCTTCCCGTCTAGCGGGGGTCGTTGATTCGGTTATCAGACCAAATCAATCGGCATTCATTGAAGGCAGATAAATTTTAGATGGTTGTCTTATTGCAAACGAAGTAATTAGAATGGCCTCGCTGGAAAATCAAAAACTGTTCCTTTTTAAGGTTGATTTTGAAAAAGCGCTCGATAGTGTAAATTAGAAGTTTCTTCTCAATGTTATGAGACAAATGGGGTTTGGGCTTAAATAGAGGAAATGGATATATTCTTGTCTTGCCTCGGCCTTCATCTCTATTATCATAAATGGCTCTCCGACTAATGAGTTTAAGATGGAAATGGGGTTGCGTCAAGGTGACCCTCTCTCACCTTTCCTTTTTCTCTTGGTCGCTGAAGCCCTTCAGGTGACTGTTTTAGAGGCGTGCAATGTTGGTCTCTATAACGGGGTCTCCCTTACTTCAAATGGAGCTAACATATCCTTTTTGCAGTATGCAAATGTTGCGTTATTTTATGGTGAATGGTCTAGATGGAATGCCAAGAACCTTATCCATATCCTCAAATGCTTCGAACTTAGATCAGGTCTTAAGGTTAATTTAGCCAAGAGTATAATTCTTGGAGTCGGTGTCCCAATTAATGTGGTTCATGAGGTTTTCGCATCTCTTGGTTGTGCTCATGATTCTCTCCCCTTTATTTACCTTGGGCTTTCGGTTGGTAGAAAAATGCGGCTCTGTGAAGGTTGGGACGCGGTTGTCAACCGCGTTTGGAATAGACTCTCTAGCTGGAAAGCCAAGTCTTTGTCGATAGGTGGAAGACTTACTCTTGTTAAGTCTGTCCTTGAAAGCATTCCTATCTTCTATTTATCTCTTTTCAAATCTCCTGTTAAGATTATTGACGTGTTGGAATCTTTAAGATGTCGTTTTTTCTGGGGGTTTAAGGAGGGGCAAACAGGTATGTATTGGGTTAAATGGAATTCTATCTTGCTTGATTCCAAATCTAGGGGCTTGGGGGTTGGTAGCCTTCACACGAAAAACCTTAGTCTTTTAGGAAAATGGAAATGGAGATTCTTGACAGAAGATAAGGCTCTTATGGCGTGTGGTGATTAACGAGTTCTATGGTTCAGAGGGGGGTTTCAATTTGCCTCTTATCAGCTTCAAGACCAGTGGGATTTGGGTTGATATTATTAAAGTTGTTAAGAACATTGAAGCTATTGATGCCTCTTTCGATATATCCTTTATGCGTAAAGTCGTGGACGGAGGTTCCACTCTATTTTGGAAGGACCCCTAGTGTGAGGTTGGTTTGTGTCTTATGGACATCTTCCCGAGATTATATGCTCTTGATTCGTGTAAAGATTGCCTTGTTAAAGACCGTTGGAAGTTTAAAAATAGAGTTTGGTGTGGAAATTGGAATTGGGCGAATTCCCCCTAGGGATAGAGCTATCAATGAGGTTTCTGATCTCGTCTCGTTAATTGGCAATCTCATTTTATCGGCGGAAGGTTCTGACAAATGGTTGTGGTCCTATGATGATTCTGGTAAATATAATGTCAAAACCCTCTCATCTAGGATTCAACTTATCTCCCTTAGTGATCATATTATTGGAGAATGTCATCGTCGTAACTATTGGATCCCCCGTAAGGTTAACATTTATGTTTGGAGAGCCTCGTTAAATAGGCTTCCGACGCGTGCCAATCTTGCTTCCCGACATATCACTTTGGCCTCCTCTAACTGTCCTTTTTGTAGCACCGAAATTGAGCAGGTGGACCATTGTCTCATTCGGTGTCCTCGAGTCATTCCTATTTGGAGGAAGATTTAGAGTTGGTGGAGTTTGGCCACCCCTATCTCGTTTCCTTCTTTCTCTATTACTGATATTGCTATGGATAATATTGGTTGCGGCGGATGTATGCAGATGCGAAAGGTCCTTAATGGTGTCCTCCAAATGGCCCTTTGGGTCATTTGGAATTGGTGAAACAGAGTGGTTTATGCTTCAGGGGATTTGATAGCTAAGACTATAGAGGAGGATGTTTTTCCCGCTCTTCAAAGAGTGTCTAAGACATGGATTGCTGCTCGTCTCCCAACTGCGAAGCCGGCTAACTGGAATAACTGGATTTCTAAGCCTTTTGAGTTGTTCTCCTAGTCGGGTTCGTGCTTGTGTTTTTTTGGATTGGCTGTTGTGGTTTGGTTTGTCTACTGCGGGTTGCAGATTTTTTGGTGTTTGGTTTCTTGGGTCTGCTGATTTTTTGGGGTTTTTGGTTCAGCGGGCCTGCTTCATTTGGGGAGTTTCGGTTCAACAGTTCTGCTTTTTTTTGGTGTTTAGTTCAGCGGGTCTGCATTCTCTCTTGGTCCCATACTGTCTGCTTTCGTATATTTAGTATATAATATGTTGTCTCTTTTTATAGGATATTTTGGTTAGCATGCTTGTTGGTCCTTTTGGTGGCTCTGCTATCGTTGTAGTTTGCTTTTCTTTTTGGTTGCTTTTAGTCTCTTTTGTTTGGCGTGTGGATGCCTTTTGTAGAATTTTCTTTTTGTTTATATAATTTGCCTTTCAAAAAAAATGTCATCCCTAACCGCATGAATCAACTGGTTCCGCCAATTCCAAACATCCTATAAGGCTATTTGGAATACCCCATTAATAATTTTGGTAATCTGAGGACAACAATGAACGTTATGATTTCCTAAAGCGATATAGAAAATAGAGGAAAAACGATCAAGGATGAAGGTTCCACCAACTCCAAATTTTTCTTCAAACCAAACTCACGTTGTGACATTTAACCAAAATATTCTCAATATCTTCGATCTTCGAGTCACTTAAAGGACACGTTGAGGAAGAAAGGGTAATGCTACAGACAATAAAATTAGAAGGTTGCAAGACGATTAAGAAAGGCTTTCCACATCATGAAATTAACTTTCCTAAAAATCTAATTATTCTACTTATGATGGAAGCCTAAGTTGTGACCGCTAAGCATATTGTTTTCTCGTTCTCTTAAAGGACCCGAATAATCGTAAGACCAACACCCATTTAGCACAACAATCGTGAAAAAACCATGTTGTTTAAGTAGATGAAATTACCAGCCAAGTAGTCTAAAGCGACGACCTTGGAGGAATGCGCCAAAACTAGATAACTAAACCCAAGTCTTCCTTAACCACTTGCCCTCGGATCCTTAACTTTACAGTTCTTTGTCCACCTCGAAGGGCGTGAGCTAGGGAATTTAACTTTCAAACGACGCGTCACCGCACCAAGGCTCGTGCCAAAAAGAATGTGTTTGTACAATCCGCGGTCTTACGAATAAAACAGTTTTTGAAGTTCAAGTCCACAACTTCATTGCTCTTGATAGTTTTAAAAATATCCATCCAAACGCCACTGTTACCGTACGGGGAGCTAAACAAACCAAACCCACCGTCTATCTCATAAAACTCTTGCATAACAATACGCCACAGAGTGATCTTCATTAAGAAATCGCCAGTTATATTTCCCAAGAAGACTAAGGTTTTTGGACCGAGGACATCCAACACCTAAACTACCATTCTTTTGATCAAGGAGAATATAATTCCATTTCACCCAATTAATACCTCTCACACTCTCTTTGAGACCCCAAGAAAATATGCATCTAAAATGAATAGGAGGTAGATAGGAAGGCTACCAATAACATATTTAAACAAAGTAAGTCTCATACCCACGGACAGGGATATAGCTTCCAAGATGAGAAGCGGTCCTGGAAACAATCTATGATCCTTTGCTAACCATTACAATCTAATGCATCGGGTAATGTATCGTATGCCAATTGGCGTATGGATGTGCATTTCATAATGACAGTAAACCCCATTAGACCCGTAGCATCAGGTCGGACAACAAAGAATTTAAAATAATAGGGAAGAGGATGAACAGTTTCAATACCTTGAACTATTTCTAAAAATAGTGAACGGTTCATACGATATCGACGTCTAAAATAGTAGTTCGGATATTTTGGGTATTCACTAAAATAGTAGGCCATCAAACGTGCTTCAACAAGATCATGCTCACGGTTGATCGCCTTATGGGTGCGGCGTGAACTTTCGGCTTCATTTTATTGCAACGATTGATCTTGCTTAATAGCTTGCATAATTAGTTCGATGTTATCCATATCATCGATATCAAACGTATTGGAGTAGCTTAAAGAATCACTCATTTTTTTTTGTTAAAGAAAATTGTCTTAATAAAGTTGTGAAAATTTTAGTGAAGATGAGGTAATATTTATAGTAGTTAATATGATTGTTTTAATTTTTTTTTTTTTTTTATACCAAAAATGGAGGACATTGGCAAATGGTAACATTCTCTCCATTTTGTCTGTTTCTTCGTCGTGTAGACGACGAAACGTAACTCATCGAGCCCAGTCGGTGTGGTGACGAGGATTCGACGACGTTGAGTGGGTTGCCACCTCGGATTCGACGAGGCTACTAGTGATAACACCGATGCTCTAATTGCATTGAATATCAATAACACGTAATAGATAATATGTTTATTGTTTGCTATTAACGAACTTGGTTATAATTGATAAACGAAGTTGATTTCAAAACCCGACTAGTTTCACAACTTGAGCCAGGTAATTTATTAATTTTTTGATAAAGTCGGAACATCTTGGTTGTACGGCTGGTCCGCCACGACATACGATGATTTACTACTCTATACTCATTTTAGATTTGTAAGACGGTAGTTTTTGACATATGTTCACTATTTTTTCATCTTAAGCACTGTGGCACTGCTACAGTGCTGGGCCAAAAAAGCCTAAAAATTGGGCCGGCCCGATTAGTTTTTTTTTTTAAAATTTTGTTGGCCACCCGTAGCATCAGGTCGGACAACAAAGAATTTAAAATAATATGGAAGAGGATGAACAGTTTCAATACCTTGAAGTATTTCTAAAAATAGTGAACGGTCCATACGATATCGACGTCTAAAATAGTAGTTCGGATATTTTGGGTATTCACTAAAATAGTAGGCCATCAAACGTGCTTCAACAAGATCATGCTCACGGTTGATCGCCTTATGGGTGCGGCGTGAACTTTCGGCTTCATTTTATTGCAACGATTGATCTTGCTTAATAGCTTGCATAATTAGTTCGATGTTATCCATATCATCGATATCAAACGTATTGGAGTAGCTTAAAGAATCACTCATTTTTTTGTTAAAGAAAATTGTCTTAATAAAGTTGTGAAAATTTTAATGAAGATGAGGTAATATTTATAGTGGTTAAATAAGATTGTTTTAAATTATTTTTTTATTTATTTATACCAAAATGGAGACGTTGGCAAATGGTAACATTCTCTCCATTTTGTCTGTTTCTTTGTCGTGTAGACGACAAAACGTAACTCATCGAGCCCAGCCGGTGTGGTGACGAGGATTCAACGACATTGAGTGGGTTGCCACCTTGGATTCGCCGAGGCTCCTCGTTATAACACCTGATGCTCTAATGCATTGATATCAAAACACTTAATAGATAAATATGTTTAATGTTTGATATTAACGAACTTGGTTGAATTGAAAACGAGTTGATTCAAACCCGACTCGTTCACTACTTGAGCCGGTAATTTATTAATTTTTTGATAAAGTCCGGAACCATCTTGGTTGTACGGCTGGTCCGCCACGACATACGATGCATTACTACTATTACACATTTTAGATTTGAAACGACGTAGTTTTTGACATATGTTCACTATTCATTTTAAGCACTGTAGCACTGCTACAGTGCTACAATGCTGAGCAAAAAAAGCCTAAAAATTTGGCCGGGCCCAATTAGTTTTTTTTTAAAAATTGTTGGCACAAAATAAGGAGGAAAAAAACGTTACAAAAGTACCGACGCATTGACATAAAAAAATACCCGCGGTAACATTTCTGAATTGACTTAAACAGTGTCATTTTACACCATGAGACCAAAAAAATAAATTCGCAAAAAAAAATAAAAAATAAAAAAAATAAAATTTTAACGCGACGCAACAACGCGTAAGATCATAAAAAAAACTACTAAACACGATACTAGAATTAAAACGACGGCGTTTTTAACCTACTTTCACTATTCATTTTAAGTTAGCCCAAAAATTTGAGCCGGCCTAATTAGTTTTTTTTTTTTTTTAAAATTGTCGGCACAAAATAAGGAGGAAAAAAATGTTACAAAAGTACCGACGCATTGACATAAAAAAATACCCGCGGTAACATTTCCGAGAATGACTTAACAATGTCATTTTATACCATTGAGACCAAAAAAAATTTTCTGCAAAAAAAAAATAAAAATATAAAAAATAAAATTTTAACGCGACGCTAAAAACGCTTAAGACCATTTTTAAAAAAAAATACTAAACACGATACTGAATAAAAGTAAACCGTTCTATTAAATATGGGACCGAACAAATTAAACTCGCACAAAATTAAAGAAAAAAAAAAGAATTAATGACAGAAACAAACGCACGAAAAATTAACGCCCCGCAGTAACGTGCAAGAAAAAATAAACTTACACTATTAAACATAAAAAAACGCGCGAAAAAACAAATAAAAATAAAAATAAAAAATTAACGTCCCGTAACAACGCTGCCGGAGAAAATTAACGCCCGCAGCAACGCGCGGATATCTTTGCTTGTATATAATCATTTGAGAAGCGTTGATTTACTATTCATTTAAGCACTGTAGCTACAGTGCTACAGTGCTGGGCCAAAAAAACCCAAAAAATTTAGCCCAAAAATTTGGGCCGGCCCAATTAGTTTTTTTTTTTAAAATGTTGGGCACTAAAAATAGGGAGGAAAGAATTTGTTACAAAAGTATCGACCATTCAAATACAAAAATACCCGCGGTAACATTTTCAAATTGACTTAAACAATGTCATTTTACACCATGAGACCACAAAATAAATTTCACAAAAAAAATAAAAACATAATAAAATAATAAAAGTTGGGCAAAAAAAACACGCCCAAAAATATTTAAGCACAAAAATTTTTTTAGGGCACGGAACCAATTAGTTTTTTTTTTTTGATTTGTTGGCACAAAATAGGGAGGAAAAAATGTTACAAAAGTACGAGCATTCTATTTAAAAATATACTCGCTTGGTAACATTTCGAATTGACTTAAACAGTGTCATTTTACACCATGAGACCAAAAAAAAAATTCGCAAAAAAAATAAAAAATAATAAAATAATAAAAAAAAAAAAAATTTAACGCCACGCAAAAAACGCGTAAAACCAATAAAATAAACTAATAAAACACGATACTGTAAAAAAGTAATACCCGCAACTATTAAATCTGAGACCGACAAAATAAACTCGCACAAAATTTAAGGAAAAAAAGAATTGTGACACGCACACAACGCGCGAAAAAAATTTAACGCACCG
The DNA here is from genome assembly GCA_026074375.1 of Tanacetum coccineum. Classification (NCBI taxonomy): domain Eukaryota; kingdom Viridiplantae; phylum Streptophyta; class Magnoliopsida; order Asterales; family Asteraceae; genus Tanacetum; species Tanacetum coccineum. The sequence goes on from BQNB010028716.1 coordinate 22,867, forward strand.
CTAGTAGTTAACGTGCAAGAAAAAAATAAAAACTTAATATTTAAACAATAAAAAAAACTGCGCGAAAAAAAAATAATAAAATAAATTTAACGCCCATTTGCAACAACGCGCCAAAAATTAAACGCCCGCAGCAACGCCTTACGTGGATATCTTTGCTTGTTTATTTAAACGACTTTTTCATTTGGACCACCTAGATTATTTTCACTAACCTTTACATCTTTGTCAAAGCCTTTCACTACAAAAACTAGACGTTTAATTTCAAAAGCTTTTCTCTATTAATCATACTTGTAACATCGCTTTTGTCGGTAACTTCAAATGCTTCCAAAAGTCAAAATCATGTTATTTTTGCCTAGATATTATTCACATCGTTTTTCTGTTACAATGTACAAGTTATATTTGAATAATATTTTAATTTAGGTAAATATTATTATTGCTCATATTGATATTGTATCCCAAAATAACGTAACACATGTATCTTTTTAAGTGTGGTATTTATTTTGTATACAAAAGGTACATGCAACGAATACGTATTTAAATTTCGTTAGAAATAGAGATTGCATGTGTTTAAAAAACTATACATGTATCGATATGTTTTTTATAAGTCTTAAAAACCCTGATTATAAAACACCATTAATAATAATACAACATTGTATATAACCCTAACAGGTACTACACACTTAAGTATAAAAATGTGGCAGCGTTACATCGGTTATTCACACCAGACCCATTGTTGCGGATTTTAAATCTAAATTAAACCATTTTTAAAACGACAGTCGCAGCGGAATTAAAACACGTATAGAATTTATAATTAACAAGAATTAGGATGCTGTTACCTTTTTAGCAAGTATATGTTGCATCTTCTTGAATTATACGCGTCGTGTATAACACCTACGTTTACACTAGGATCAAAGTATAATCCCTCTACTTCAACACACACAATACGTTCGTAGCAAACAATGATGTATGCTAGTACTAGTAGAAAACCCTTTTGAGTTTTGGTTGATCGAATAAACAAAAGAGATGGAGAGAGATTTAGGGATTATGTTTTTCAAGGTCTCTCAACAATGAATCCCTTAACCTCTATTTATAGGCTAAATTCCTTGTGCTTGCAAGGAAAACCCTCTCACCTCCTTAATAGGGGTTTATGACCAATTAAAAGGAAAACCGTTACTTTCTTTTTCCTTAAATGCCATATTAATAACTCATTAAATATTTACTTTAACTATTTAACATAAGTTATGCTTATCACATAAATATATTACATTTAATATATTCTTTAATTGTTTTACGTATTAACGCGTGCGTCCCCGTAGGCTCGAATAAATAATCCGGACATATATTAATTTATACTTGGACATATTCCAACAGCTCTCACTTGGACATGTATAAATAACATAATAACATTGGTAAGCGTCTAGCAACACGCCAATGCTCCCAGAAATATGCGAGTGTGGTTTCATAAAGTCACGGATAAATGATTTAGGTATTTACAATCACTTTGTTTCCGATACCGTGTTAAAAATGGATATGGATCAAAGTCATTCCATTAGTTAACGATTTTGTTTCTCGTATATGTAACTAATCAAGATTACCGAAAATCAATGAGACACATCTACATGAGTTTTCGGGTACGGCCATACACGCATCTGATTAATTCTACGAGGGGCCCAGTGGCATCATTCTTTAACATTTGAAGGAACAAATTTTTTATTGACTACAAGTGTCATGTCACCATGCTTCATAATCACTTCTGAAATAATCCTTAATAGCTACCTTATTCAGGATAACCAGAACCAAATCAAGAAGGATAATCCACACATGCAAGACCTACTTGCATCTCAAGTCTAAGGATTTTATAAAATCACTTACAAGATTTACTTAATGACGCCGATCCATAAAGTAAGATTCTTGTTAGTTGGGGAAATCCAATATTCATCTTATGAATATCATGTGAGTTTGGTGGACTCATCCTTAATATCTACAATATCACCAATCACTCAGAATTGTCTTAGTTTAACAACATTCCCACATTGTTAATTGACAACGGATTAATTTAGAATAATTAAAATATTATTCATGGATTAAACATGCAAATATAGGATACAATTTAAGATATAAAATAACAAAAATACCAAGTATCATTATCATAAAATAAATTGTTCAAACATCCCTTATCCAAATACTAAACACAGATCTACATGAAACTACTAGCTAAACGAAGTCCCATGCTCCTAGCATGTTGAGTAAGCTTTCCATTCGGTAAAGCCTTCGTAAAAGGATATGCTAGATTGTCATCTGTGTGAACTTTAAGAAGGTTACTTCTATGGTAGTGTCTGGCGCCCATCTGAACCCCCCGGTTCGTTGGCGATAAGAAGTGCGGCTGAATTGTCGCAAAACATCCTAATAGGTTCGTTTATTGTTGGTACTATACCAAGCCCTGAAATAAACTTCCTAATCCAAACAGCTTCCATCTCTGCTTCTTAAGCAGCTATGTAATTCAGCTTATGTAGCAGGCATTTCAGTAGTACTTTACTTGGAGCTTTTCTAGTCTACTACGCTTCCGTTCAAAACGAAACGTATCCTATCAGAGATTTCATATCATCTATATCAGTCTCAAATCCAGCATTGCAATAGCAATCAACTCGAGGTTTATCTTCTGGATTTCCACCATAAACCAAGAACATATCTTTAGTATTCCTTAAATACTTAAGAATGGTTTTCACAGCAGTCCAGTGAGGTTCACCAGGATTCTGTTGAAAATGGCTTGTTATATTTTGCGCGAACGCAACATCAGGTCTAGTGCATCTCACTGCATACATAATGGAACCCACAGCCGAAGCATAAGGTACATTTTGCATACGCTTCACCTCTTCAGGTGTTGAAGCACCTTGTGTTTTGTTCAAGTCAAGTCTTTCTTGCATGGGGATGTGACCACGTTTGGAATTATCCATCCTATATCTCTTCAAGATCTTATCCATGTAAGCACTTTGACTAAGTCCAATCAATCGCTTCGACCTATCTCTATAGATTTTGATTCCAAGAATAAATGCTGCTTCCCCTAAATCTTTCATAGCGAAACACTTTCCAAGATAATCCTTTACACTTTGTAAACTTGGAATGTGATTTCCCATGATTATTATGTCATCGACATATAAGATGAGGAATGTAACATTACTCCCACTAGCCTTTTGATATACACATGGCTCATCAAGATTTTGAGTAAATCCAAACCTTTTGATTTCCTCATCAAATCTTTTATTCCAGCTTCTTGATGCTTGCTTAAGACCATAAATGGATCTTTGAAGCTTGCATACTTTTCTGGGATGTTTAGGATCAACAAAACCTTCAGGTTGTACCATATAAATGTCTTCATCAAGATGACCATTTAAGAAGGCAGTTTTGACATCCATTTGCCATATCTCATAATCATAGAACGCCGCTATAGATATGAGAATCCTAATAGCCCTAATGTCAGCGACGGGTGAGAACGTTTCTTCATAATCAACCCCGTAGAGTTGAGTATAACCCTTTGCTACAAGACGAGCTTTATAGGTGTGTACATTGCCATCCATGTCAGTCTTTATCTTAAAAAGCCACTTACTCCCTACAGTCTTACAATTAGGAGGAAGATCGACCAAGACCCATACCATATTATCTATCATGGATTGCATTTCCGCATTCATAGCATCGATCCACTTGTCAGACTCTGAATCTAACATAGCAGCTTTATAGCTAGTGGGTTCATTAAGATCCCCTAGACTATGCTCCTCCACCTCTACATTTAGACATAAGCGTTCTGGAGCTCGATGTGTCCTTTCGGATCTACGAATCGGAATCACTTCCTCTTGAGGTGGTTTGAAACCTTCAACCTCCATAGGAATTTCTATGATTATGACTGTTGTACCTTTGAAGTAATACCCCAGATTAGCTTCCACTGCTATATGTAAAAATGGGGGTGTTACACTTCTTGTCATGCATCAGCTCATATAGAGTTTTGTTGTGACGAGTGTGAATAAGGGATCGGTTTTAAGTGTAACATCCAGTAGCAACAGCTTATGCCTATAGAAACATCAGAGCCTTGGAAAATATCAGCATTGTCCGAGCAGCTTCCACAAGAGTATGGTTCCGTTTTTCGACAATGCCGTTCTATTGTGGAGTCCTCGGAACTAATTTTTGGTGAAAAATACTGACACTTTTATAGTAATCAGTCAGAACTTGATTAAATTTTTTGTGCCATTGTCGCTACAGATGTATCTGATAGTTTTGTTGAGACCGACTTGTATTTGTTTCAGAAAGTTGATGACAAACTCTGGAGTTTCATCTTTCAATCTCAAAACCTTGACCCAAGTAAACCTAGAATAATCATCAACGATGACTAGAATGTATTTCTTCCCATTAATTGTTTGCACTCGCATTGGTCCACATAAGTCCATATGAAGGGTATGGAGAAATTCCAAGTTGGTGTTTTCAGATTTGGGTTTGTTGGAATATTTATGGATTTTTCCAAGTTGATAGGCCGAGCAAAGATGATCTTTTTCAAACTTCAACTTAGGTAAGCTTCTGACCAAATCCTTTCTTGCAAGATCATTGATGGCACCGAAGTTCAAATGATGTAACCTACGATGCCACAACCATGATCTATTCTTGGAGGCTTTGGACAGTAAGCAGATAGAAGAGAACTTTATCATGTCTTCAACAGAGACAGTGTATAGATTAGAGCCACGATTTCCTTTGATTAATTCTACACCATTAACGTCTCTGACATAACATGAATGCTTGCGGAACGTAACTTCAAGATCTGAATCGCAAAATTGTCCGACTGAAAAGAGATTGTGTCTAAGTCCTTCCATATAGTATACCCTGGACTAACTTTATAAATAGAATTAATATTGGTACAAGATCATGCTTATCAATTTCATAATACCATTTTGGTAATACCATAAAATAATGAACATTGTTCTTAGGAAACTGTTAATTCAAATAACTCCGTAAAAACACTTGCCAATCTATTTTCTACCAAACGGTGTACTAAAACAACACCTCTATCATAGACGGTGCATTATGACATTGTCTAAACAGAAATACTAGGCTCATAGGCAAAACTAAGTCAAAACTTCCATTAACTTCTATCTTGTGCTACGAACATCATTGTCCCGTTCAATAAAGTGCTCTTGTTTTAGCTTCCTTGCTTCTTCTAAAACCCTGTTTTGTATTACAAATGTGAGTACCACAACCAGTGTCATACACCAAGACTTATTAGGAAAATAAAATAATTCTATTGTTAAGATACATGAAAAACTGGCAGTGCCAACTGCTTCTTTTTCTTTAATAAATCAGCAAGAAATAACAGGACAATTACCTCTTCCAATGCCCTACCTCCTTGCAGTGGTGGCAGGCGTCATCCTTTGATGGGTGCTCTTTAGCAGTAGGTTTAGGGTTTTTAGGCTTAGAGATATAACCGTGTTTATCCTTTCCCTTGCCATTAGCTTTACCCTTACCTTTAGCTTTAAGCGATTTCTTATTGGTTTTCTAGATTTTACCACCTTTAATCATCATTACTTGTCGGTGTTTCTAGACTTTTTAGGTCAAACCTTTTTCATACTTAATGAGCTAGCATTTAGTTCTACCAATGTCTTTCCCCCATGTTATCTAATATTTGTAATTTCTTACAAATCTAGCAAAATCACTAGTGAGGCCATTACAAGATAAAGCCAACACTAAGTTCCTGTGGCGCACATTATCCAAGACGTTCCAGTTGCTCCCACATAGTCTTTCATTTAACCATAAGCACAACTAGTTTAACCCTTCCTCATGTTTGCAAGAATGGAAAGTTTGAATTAGGTCAAACCTCTCAACTCCAGCTTGTTTCTTAAACATGAATTTAAGCTCCTGAAGCATTTCATAAGGTGAATAATTTTCAAATTGTCTATGAACGTTCAGGGGTTTACTCCCATGCATAAGACAAAGCTACCTCATTATAGGATCATATAAAGCATTTCACTATGCATAGCACATTAGACTCAGATTATGCAGGTAGCAGGGGGTATAGGCTGTTCAATGACAAACATCTTCTTTTCGACTCTCAAGACTAACTTAAGTCGACGAAGCCAGTCATTGAAATTAGTTCCAGAAAGTTTTTCTCTTTCAAACATCGACCTGAAAGCCGAATGGTTTTGTTTTAAACAGGTAATGCCATCTGTCAAAACATATAAAAGTTCAAGGAATTATTAAATTTTCGATATTACTCCTTGAAGAAAAATTAAATACCCAAGTTTAAACTAATAAACATATTAAATTTTCTACAGGCTAGGACCCTTGAATTTGCCATACCCCACCTCATCAGTTGATCTGCTAGTGATGGTGTATTCAAAAGGTAATCGACGATCATATTTGCCGCGGTGCAATTCCAGAACCTTTATGGGACTTACTTATTACAATAATATACTAGTAGGCATGTTTCACTCCTATCTTATGCCTCACATTTAGGGTCTTACCTCTAAACTGGATTAAGTTTTGTCCACAAAATCAAGAACTGTGATTATGTAACACTAACGTCTCACGAAAAAGTGTTTATATCACATTGGGTTTACGATCTACACATGTCTCACGCATAGTAAAAAGCATCTGCAAGTGTTCTTTCAAATTGGATGGCAATAACTTATTTAAAAAGGGTATTTTATTTGTCGTGACAAATATGTACGAAGAAGCATGCATACATCTTCGTATCATAGATTTTAATAAATACTTTACTCAATTAAGTAACTTATTACGGTATCACTCATTTTCTATACATCTAATGTATAAATAGTGTTACCTTTTAAAATTGACGGATTCCAACATGTTTTCAAACTTAAAGATTAAAGAATTGTCTAATAATGACATGTAGGACATACCCTAGTTTTACGATAACTCCAATCGAACGCACAAAGAAGCGATGAAACAGGTCAGCGCCGAAAGTTATTTAAAAACCTGAAAATCTTAGAAATAATCTCTCCTTAAAACTTTTCTCTTATAGTTTGTTCTAGTGGATGAGCCGTACTTCCATGAGTCCATAGCGTCCAGTTTTAACCACTCATAATAAAACTTTAATTTTGAAAAATCTATTATGACGTCTTTAAAATAGTCCATATAAATCTGATTTCCTAATATATTTAAATCATGTTTATATTTATTTCGAAAATCCTTTTATTTTCTCACAAGTATTACTTACAAATAAAACAATATAAAACATTAAAACTAATTCACATAACAATTATTCAAATAACAACACTTAACAATTAAGTCATGCAAATATCAATTATGATCCTTATTATCTAATAATTAAAACATGTATATATTCATATAAGGCTACATCATCCAATGATTCCGGCCACATACATCGATATAATCGATTGCGTAAGCCATATACAAGTATATACACCATAGCACATAAAATTTAAACAACTTTAGGCCCCATTAGCTTAGCTTATGTCTTCCCTTAAAGGCTTTTAAAAATCGTAGATCTACTTTAAATTTATTGTCTTTGTTTTTAATTATGATCATCTTTTTTGCATATAACTTTAACAAATTAACAATATTATATCACATATCGATCCATGATAAATTTGCATGGATTTATCATGGACACCGCATTAACAATTAATAAAGAGTATAAAACCGATCAATTAACAATTAAACCCATCAAGTTTTAATAAAATTTCATACAACCTAGAATTCGTCTAATTAATTTTATAATCAATAAAGATTGTAACTTATACATAAAGATTGAATCTTTATGCATAAAAACGCCCAAAGGGCTTAAAAATTAATCAAGAACCCTAATTTTTGTCAAATTTTAATTACTTGTAACTACAAATTCTACACGATGGCTCGTGATGCCACTGTTGGGATTTTAAATCTAATTAACCATTAAACACGAGTACGCAGCAGAAAGTAAACACGTATAGAATTCATAATTAACAAGATTAGAGATGTGTACCTTTTAGCAATAAATGTTACACCTTCTTGAATATACGCGTATGTATAACACCACGCGTAACCACTAGGATCAAAGTATAATCCCTCTACTTCAACACACACAATACGTTCTTTAGCAAACAATTAAGTATGCTAGTACTAGTAGTGATAAGCAATAAAACCACCACGTTCTCGTAGAAATCAACGATTGAAACCCTTGTGGTTTTTCCCCTTGGATCGAACCAACACAAGAACTGAAAACCCTTTTGAGTTTTTGGTCGATCGAATAAACAAAAAAAGATGGAGAGAGATTTAGGGATTATGTTTTTCAAGGTCTCTCAACAATGAATCCCTTAACCTCTATTTATAGGCTAAATTCCTTGTGCTTGCAAGGAAAACCCTCTCACCTCCTTAATAGGGGTTTATGACCAATTAAAAGGAAAACCGTTACTTTCTTTTTCCTTAAATGCCATATTAATAACTCATTAAATATTTACTTTAACTATTTAACATAAGTTATGCTTATCACATAAATATATTACATTTAATATATTCTTTAATTGTTTTACGTATTAAAGCGTTGCGTTTCCCGTAGGCTCGAAAAAATAATCCGGACATATATTATTTATACTTGTACATATTCCAACAGCTCCCACTTGGGCATGTATAAATAACATAATAAAATTGGTAAGCGTTTAGCAACACGCCAATGCTCCCAGAAATATCCACGGTGTGTTTCATAAGTCACGGATAAATGATATAGGTATTTACCAATCCCTTTGTTTCCGATAACCGTTGTTAAAAATGGATAGGATCTAGGTCATTCATTATTTAACATGATTCTGTTTCTCGTATATGTAACTATTCACTGATTAATCGACAAAATCAATGAGTCACATCTCATGAGTTTTCGGGTACGACCATACACACATCTAATTAATTCTACGAGGGGCCTAGTGGCATCATTCTTCAACATTTGAAGGAACAAATTCTTTATTGAACTATAAGTTGTTCATTGTCACCATGCTTTCAGAATACTTCTGAATTAATTCCTTAATAGCTACTTGTTCAGGATGACCAGAACAATCAAGAAGGATAATCCACTCATGCAGAACCTTACTTGTATCTCAAGTCTAAGGATTTAATAAAATCACTTAAAAAATTTACTTAATGACGCTGATCCATAAAGTAAGATTCTTGTTAGTTGGGGATATCCAATATCCATTCTTCATGAATATCATGTGTGATTGGTAGACTCATCATAATATTACCAATATTCACAATCCACAGGAATTGTCTTAGTTTAACAATTCACATTGTTAATCGACAACAGATTAATTTAGAATAATAAATAATATTATTCTGGGATTAAACTGACAAATTTAAACATGCAAATATAGGACACAATTTAAGATATAAAATAACAAAAATACCAAGTATCATTATCATAAAATAAATTGTTCAAACATCCCTTATCCAAATACTAAACACAGATCTACATGAAACTACTAGCTAAACGAAGTCCCATGCTCCTAGCATGTTGAGTAAGCTTTCCATTTGGTAAAGCCTTCGTAAAAGGATCAGCCAGATTGTCATCTGTGTGAACTTTAAGGAGTTTTATTTCGCCCAGTGCAATACTCTCGCGAACATAATGATATCTCCTATGGTAGTGTCTGGCGCCCCTCTGAACCCCCGGTTCGTTAGCGAAATGTAGTGCGGCTGAATTATCGCAAAACATTTTAATAGGTTTGTTTATTGTTGGTACGATACCAAGCCCTGAAATAAACTTCCTAATCCAAACAGCTTCCATCGCAGCTTCTGAAGCAACTATGTATTCAGCTTCTGTAGCAGACATTGCAGTAGTACTTTGCATGGAACTTTTCCAGTCCACTGCGCCTCCATTCAAAATGAAAACATATCATGTCTGAGATTTTGTATCATCTCTATCAGTCTCAAATCTAGCATCGCAATAGCACTCAACTCGAAGTTCATCTTCCGGATTTCTACCATAAACCAAAAACATATCTTTAGTATTCCTTAAATACTTAAGAATGGTTTTCACAGCAGTCCAGTAAGGTTCACTAGGATTCTGTTGAAAATGGCTTGTTATATTTTGCGAACGCAACATCAGGTCTAGTGCATCTCAATGCATACATAATGGAACCCACAGCCGAAGCATAAGGTACATTTTGCATACGCTTCACCTCTTCAGGTGTTGAAGCACCTTGTGTTTTGTTCAAGTCAAGCCTTTCTTGCATGGGGACGTGACCACGCTTGGAATTATCCATCCTATATATCTTCAAGATTTTGATTCCAAGAATAAATGCTGCTTCCCCTAAATCTTTCATAACGAAACACTTTCTAAGATAATCATTTACACTTTGTAAAACTTAGAATGTGATTTCCCATGATTCTTATGTCATCGACATATAAGATGAGGAATGTAACATTACTCCCACTAGCCTTTTGATATACACATGGTCATCAAGATTTTTGATATGGAATTGTAACAGTTACTCCCACTAGCCTTTTGATATACACATGGCTCATCAAGATTTGAGTAAAAGTAAATCCAAACCTTTTGATGTCTTAGAAATCTTTTATTCCAGCTTCTTGATGCTTGCTTAAGACCATAAATGGATCTTTGAAGCTTGCATACTTTTCTGGGATGTTTAGGATCAACAAAACCTTCATTAGGATCAATAAAACCTTTAGGTTGTACCATATAAATGTCATCATCAAGATAACCATTTAAGAAGGCAGTTTTGACATCCATTTGCCATATCTCATAGTCATAGAACGCCACTATAGCTATGAGAATCCTAATAGCTCTAATGTCAACAACGGGTGAGAACATTTCTTCATAATCAACCCCATAGAGTTGAGTATAACCCTTTGCTACAAGACGAGCTTTATAGGTGTGTACAATGCCATCCATGTCAGTCTTTTTCTTAAAAATCCATTTACTCCCAACAGTCTTACAATTAGGAGGAAGATCGACCAAGACCCATACCATATTGTCTATCATGGATTGAATTTCCGCATTCATAGCATCGAGCCACTTATTAGATTCTGGATCTAATCTTGCAGCTTTATAGCTAGTGGGTTCATTAAGATCCCCTGGACTATGCTCCTCCGCCTCTACATTTAGACATAAGCGATTTAGAGCTCAATGTGTCCTTTCGGACCTACGAATCAGAATCACTTCCTCTTGAGGTGGTTCAAAACCTTCAACCTCCATAGAAATTTCGCTAGTGATTTCAAAAAGTGATGTATCTTCATCTTGAATTTCTTCAAGATCTATGGCCCTCCCACTAACTTCTTGAGTTATGAGACTTTTATCAAAGAACTCAACATATCTTGCAACAATAATTTTGTTTTCAGGTGGGAAGTAGAAATAGTAACCCGTTGTTTCCTTTGGGTATCCTATAAAGATACACTTAACAGATCTTTGTTGGAGTTTGTTAGGCGTATCCCGCTTCACAAGCGCCTCACGTCCCCAGACCTTTAAGTAAGACAAGTTTGGAACTTTTTCATACCATAATTCATATGGTGTCTTATCAACCTTCTTGGTTGGAACCATATTGTCACACCCCCAAACAGGGCCTGGACGAAATGCGTGTCCGGGGGCGTGACGTCATAATATACATCACACAAAGTACAAAGAACGACCACTAAGGGGTACGTTTTGAAAATAAACATCGTTGCATTGATAACATAAATTAAGTCGTTACAATACTTATATGATTTAAAAGGAGTCAAATGCGAAAGCGTAAATAAGATTTAAAATTTGTCAACGATGTTTAAGCAATAGATAAAGATTCTTGAAAACCGGGCTATGGAAGGAGACACCATATAGCAATCAAAGACATCCACAGCTAAGCACCTGAGAAAAACATGCTTAAAAACGTCAACATAAAGTTGGTGAGTTCATAGGTTTAAGTAAAATATTTACGAGGACTAAAAGGATTTAGTAATTTCTGTTTCATTTCCAGTATCATGAAAAGTATTTGGTAACTGATATCGTTCAATAAAAGTAGTGTGAATCTCAACGTTTTCGAGTGTGTGTGACTATTGTAACATATACAATATCACACAAAAAAGTTTACGATATTACCCTAAGCTCATGACACCGAAGCCTTAACAACTTGTGTAAATCCTAGTCTTTTAGATTCGTCTCAAATCGATGTTTTGCCAAAACACCCAAGTACTACCTCAAATGAAATGCACCCACTGGCCAATGTACTCATCCAGAATTCCGGGTGGGGGTGTCAACCCCAATAGATCTATTCACAGCATTCGTGCTTACACGAAGTAATTAACGGTTCATGATAGTGTGTACTACGTGGCAATAGGGAAACTTAGGTAATATGTAAAAGTTTAAGGTACTTGCATTCATAGTAAAAGCAACCAACGTATTCGTAAAGAGTTTAAAGTATTCATATCCGTAGTAAAAGCAACCAACGTATTCGTAAAAGCTTTAAGTACTTGTATTCATAGTAAAACGAGTGTGAAATCAATCATGTAAACGAGCATATAAATAAGTTTGAAATCATTAGAGTAAACAAGTTTGTAAACGAGCATGTTCTCACCCTAAAAGTTATAAGGTTAATATAAAACAAGTAAAACGTGGGGCTATGAACTCACCTTAATCAAATGGTGAGAAAGTAATTCAATGAAGAGTATAACGAAATCGAACGACTCTAACCGCGACCTAATTAAAAGACGCGCTTCAGAAACAAGGAATAAATAACGAATCGTCGGATAAGACGCTTATATAAGAAATAGACATCCATAAGTATTTGTGCTTTAGTTTATTAATTAAAAACGTGTCATTACAAAAGTGTAAGGTTTATAGTAACGTTACGCCATGTTTTACGAAAGGTTTCCTATTTCGGAAAGTTACTATTTTAGGAAACCTTCTATTTTAGGAAAGTCCTAAGTTTCGGGACGTTTAATAGCGGCCCCTATATTTGTCGTATCCATAATTCCAAAAGCGCATTAGTGAAACCCTAACGTCTACCTTTTATTCCTATCTCGCTAATATACGTTAACTTATTATATTTAGAAACGTTAAACGATGTCGACTTATCATTTTTAGAAAATTCCTAACCCTTCGTAATAATACCAAAGCACTACATTAATATTTTCTAAGGCTTTAGAAACATAAACGGACCTAACCCGTTTGAAAATGTTTTAATATATAAAATTATATGTCCGAAAATAACTTGACGAAAACTAGATTTCACTCATAAAGCATTTTTAACACAACTTTCACGACTTTGGAAGGGAAACCTCATTTTAGGCCATGTTTGTGTTTTACACTTTGGCCGAAACGGACTCGAAAGGGTCAAAATGGTCATTTTCATTTTTGATCTAATCGTATTAAAATCGTTTTTGCCGAAAAAAGTTTCAAGTTTCATTTGAGCGTAACTCGGTCGTTTTAAGTCCGATTTTAGTGTTCGATATATGAAAAACTATCTATACCAAACGAGCTATCTAAAAACTAGCTTCTCGACTATTGAAAACATTCTTAAGTGTTCGAAAACCTCAAAACAAAATCAGATCAGCAACCCTTTATTTTGCAAACGCCTCTAAAATCCATCCAAACTTCACAATAGTGCTTATTCTAACCTAACCCCGTTCACTACTAAATCAACCATCAAAACCACTCTTAATCTATCCTAATCCCATCATCATCTTTGTTGCAACAAACAAGTTCACTCATCCTTTTCAAAACAACAAATCGTATATCAAGATACTTCCATTTTTTACAAGAAATCACAAAACCAATTTCATTTTCTTTATAAAAGTTTCACAAACACATGGATATATATTTATAAACTTGATCATTGATCATAAGAAAAGAAAGAAATAAAAGAAAGATCAAGAACACACTTACAAGGTGTGAAGAATCAAGAAAGACACAAGATCTAGCTTAGGAACCTTAGATCTTAAAACCCAATAACAAATCTTGCAAAACCCACTTAGAGAATAATATGATTATGAAAGGTAAGAAAAAATACTGAGATAGTAATTGTACTGACATCCATGTCATCAGTCGAGGATGATAATTTATGTTTCAAAGGTATGAGGAGAGTTATTCAAAGTTGAACATAATAGAATTGACAAATGATGTCGAGTTTTGATATCATCAGATAACAAGATGTAACGGAATCATTACTTTATTATTTCATGGATAGCTTTACATATGAAAAAGAGTTGATACTTAGGCTAAGTATCTTGTAATAGAATAAAAGCAACAAGCGACAAGGATTGTAGCTTGACGATTGGGATTTTAATATTGAAGAAGATTCTGATGAGAGTTGAATATCCTCGAGAGTTGTTTTCTAGGGCAGAAATCCTAAAGTGAACAAAAGCAAGCTTGTCTCTAAGTATGCTTTCTTGTAGACCTGTTGTTTGCTTTTGAGCACCGATTTGCATAATTATCCCCCTTTCTCTCCACAGACATTACAGGTTAGAGATACTGATTGTAGGTTGTTTCTAGTGGTTGGTCTTTTGTTTATGCAGTTCTTGGTTAGATAACCTATTTTGTTACATGTCCGACACTTGACAGTGCAAGGACCTGTGTGATGTAGGGTGCATCTTTCACACAAGGGACGATTTCCAATATACCCATTGGTGGCAATAAAGCTTGAAGCTTCCTGGGCTTCCCTGTTATCTGCTGTGGGTTGGTAATGTTGTTATAGTTTGTTCTGATAGTTGTTGGTGATGATGTTTCCCTTATCCTTAAGTTTTCGTTTGCGATCATTGGTTTCTTGCATAGAATCATGCTTTATTATCTGATCCATTAATCTTTGGGATATGTTGATGGCCTCCTCCAAGGTTTGAGGCTTCGAGGCAGTAACATTTCCTTTAATACTTCTGGGTAATCCACTGATGAAGACTTCTATAAGTTTCTCGACGTTTGGTACCATGTTTGGGCATAAGATGGCCAATTTCCCCCTGGAATCTCCTAATTTAAGTCTTAAGACATTTCCTTTCACAACCAAAGTTGTAAAATTCGTCTTCTATTTTCTTGATTTCAGTTCGAGGGAAATACTTATTGGTTAAGAGCCTTTTCAATTCAGTCTATGTAATTTAATTGGCTTGATCTATTCCAATAGGTTAAGCGTATGAATTCCACCAGGATAGGGCATCATCGGTTAAGGTACCGGTAGCCAATTCACTTTGTTTTCGTCGGCACAGTTATGCTTCGAGAAAATACCGAATCAGTCCGTTCCAACCAGCGAATGAGGCCAACTGCTTCCTTCCCGACCATTGAAAGTAGAAAATGTTTAACAGCTAACGTACCTTTATAGTTTTCCCTGTTATTGCTACAAGTTCCAGTAGTTCCGTATTCTGTTAGGATTACTAGCACTTGCTATTGTTGCAGCTTGTGCTTCCAGAGCTGTGGCAAAGCCATTAGCAATCAATTGCTGGATGGCATCTAAAGCTATGGCTGGTGTTTCAAATGTTGACGTCCTTTTGGGAGGCATTCTATCAACATAAGACAACACGTAATAAGAATGATATGACAAGTTTTGAAAGGTAATACTTAAAAGAAAATGTGATGCTTAAGAATGCTTAAAGAGTAATGCTTATTTTTGAATTTTAAGCACTTAGAGGTTATGGTATAAATTCATGAAGACGAGAATAATAATGCAATGATGGAATGATGATGAAGAGAGATAAGTTGGAAACAATAAGGTACGAAACGGGATTGCCTTTATAAATAACTTGCCTTTTTACTGTACATAGTCAAGATTTGACAAGCATTTTTATTTATATAACACATCCCGTGGCTAGGATAAAGCTATAACTAGTCTAAAAGTTGTGACTTCTGAGCTGGTAGATGAACATCCCAAATATCTCCTGATCCATTTTGTGACGAGCTTGGATTTTCTCAATGATTTGTCCAAGATTGGAAATTTTGTAGTGAGCAAAGGCAATCTTATCCTTTTACCCTAATTGCTTCTTTTGAAGTTTGATAATCTGAAAACGGACTTTCTCAAGTTCAATATTTATTTTTATCACTATTCCTTCGTATGATCATTCTATCAATACATCCTTCCCTACGATTTTCTCGATGTGGTGAAGATAGAGTTCATCCAAGTAATTCAAAATATCTTTGATTTGTCCCTCATGATGTTTCAGATACATCTTAATTGAACATTTTCCTATTTTAAATATTTGAGGTAGGGTAGGAGTATATACTAAGGAAGATGGTGATACCAAATTACGAGTTTGATTCCGAGATGAATTAGATAACGTAGTTGAGGAAGAAGATGGGGAACGGATTCATTTCTTAGGTGGTAATAATTCTTCAGGAACAATGAAATATCGAGGATCAAATAGTAGTGATGGTGGTAATATCGGAGACAGAGTCAAATATGCTGTTTAAGGTAATCGGATCTGGTGGTGAAAATAGGGTAATTCCTTAGCATAATAAATGCATGTACGTCCTTTAAACAAGGATTATGCGTAGAAAGTGGTGAGAAACTGGTGTGGATCATATTATCTTTAGAGTTTTCCAATGAGTTAAAAGAACTGCTTCCCTATGAAGAGTTAGGAAATAACCGATGACCAGAAGGTATTAGTTAAGAATATTCCATAGAGGAAAAAGCATCCTTAATATTAGAAAGTATTAGCGGCTGGGGAGAAGACATCGTTTCTGAAAACACCCCGTTGTAAATAAACATAAGTTAATTTAATGTATAATATAATAGATATGTAACTTACACTACTGATCCGGAATGATCTGTGACACGGAGGACTTTGAAGGGCCTGAAAAAGAAATGGTGGTTAATAGTAAGGTTTTGACCTTGTTCACACTATAACCATGGCGCTGATACCAATCTATAACACCCCCATTTTTACAATATAGCAGCGGAAGCTAATCTGGGGCATTACTTCATGGATACAACAATCATAATCATAGAAAACAACTTAAAAGAGACGTTTTTTTAAAAGATACGTTATCATTCATTTAAAATCAGAGTTTTACAAAGGCAGGTCTCAAAATCTAGTTACATACAATGTGAATGATAACAAGTTTTAGCCATCTTTAAGTCCATGCCACTCCGTGCCGCAAGTTGCTCAATTACCTGAGATAAACATGCTAAAAAGTCAACACAATGGTTGAGTGAAATTCATAGGTTTGATAAATAGTTTGAATACAAGTCATAGTGTAATAATGTACAAACACAATAATTATGAAAAAGGTATTGTATGAAACTTGGGTCACGTTATTATATACCTGTTAGTTGTAATAATTGCCAACAATACAATTATCCATAGTAACATTGTATTAATTACGTTTATCATCTGTTTGGATCGTTTGATCTATTTGGTCTTGGTCTAAGCTCATGCATTACAACTGACTAGTGTAAAATATACCCAAATATGATGTTGATATATCTAAATATATATAGAGATAATGGCCCTCAGTGTAGGTAATTGCCATATACCTATGAAATTCAAATATAGTATGTTTGGTTACCTATACATCCGGTGCTAACACAAACAGGATCGTACAATCCCGAAGATCTACCACAATAATTCGTGTTCACCCTAAGTGATTAATGGTCCATGAATAATGAGGACTTTTGGCATAAAGTAACTAGACATTAACTTAATGGATATATCAAGAAAATTAGCATATTTCGGAAAAACACTGTATTCGTAATTTACAACTTAAATCCCCCCCCTCAACAGGGTTATGAAAACATTAAAGAGATTAAAAGTGAGGCTATGAACTCACAAAGTCCTTGAAAAGCAATCACATGTTACAAATCACCGAGTATGTAATAGAGTTTGTAAACAGCATGTATCCCCCTCGCGGGTTTATAAAACATGTAAATGAGTAAAGGCGAGGTTATGAATCTTACAGTAATGGATTCATATGAAATCATTGATAATGTATAGAACTAGCATGTATCCCCCTTGCGGGTTTAAAAATATAAAAACTTTAAAAGCGAGGCTATAAAATCTCACCTGATAGGTAGTTGTAATAAATATTCCAAAATGAAAGCTGACGACCTTATCACAATCTTAACGAGGGAAAAGTTGATATAAGCAAGAAAGATAGTAAACAGCCATACGTCAACCGCACCTAAGTAAATATGTCAATCTAGGAAATTGACTTTAAGAACATTGGGTTCTAAGAGTTATAAATTTTATTGAAGAGTTTAGAATTATTGTATCACTGTTCGGGCCATCATAATTCAGAAGTCATTCAGTAAACGTTTGAGGAGCTAGAGCACTTTAAATCGTAAACCCAACAACTCAGTCAGAACGTAATACCAAGATGAAACTCCTTAATATGAAGCTCCCTAGTATTGTGGTACAGATAGATATCCGGTACACGATTTCTAAAGCACATAGATGAAGGAATGATATTATGTGTTATAACATAATCCGGTTTTAAGCGTTTTAATCAATATATGGAAATGTTAAGCACGACAAGCGTTAATTAAAGTTATGTCTTGTAATGTTTAGAATACACTTTTATTCTTTTTCAAAATGTTACATTTTAGACCCTTGAGAACAAAAAATGGCAAAATATACCCTTGGAGTTTGCACTTTTACGAGTTTGGTCCTTCTACTTTAAAAGATGTACAAAGTACATACCTTGTAACTTTGTAAAGTGACATAATAGACCCCTATAGTTATAACTTTGATAAAATGACATTTTCAGTCCTTTTAGTTATTAATTTTAGAAAGTTACGATATATACCCCTTGCATGGAATACTTTTGTAAAACAAGTCTGAATTGCCATGCAAACTTATTTTAACATTCTAAAATTCATTTACAGGTTATAAATTTATTAATATAAGCTAAAATATGAAGGTTTAGCATAATGAAAGTTTAAAATAACAATTCGTTAACTAGGAACAAAAAACGGTCAAATTAGGTTTTAAAACGAAAACGCGCGGGATTTTTAAGTCAAAATTCCTTCATAATCAAAAACAAGAGGTTATTTTAACATTAGTTAAGCAATGCTAGGATAGATTAAAATGACATTTAAACTATTATAACATTTAGTTTGTAAGAAAAATATTTAAATTAGGGTTTTCGGGTGTACGGTTTTTTGGATTCAAATGTAAAATGAGCATGATTAACTAATGAACTTTAACAAGAGTTTATTTATGATCATAGGAACATTTATAAGATAGGAGAATCAGAAATTGAAACAACAAGAACCTGGGATTGGGCTTTCAAGGAGAACAAATGGTGTCGTATGGGCGTTTTGGTTCGAAAAATACTTCGTATTGCCTAGTTTCTTTACTCTGGGGCTTCAATTCTTCAAGGCTTGACTTCTTGATATTCTTAGATGATCCTAGGATCAAATGGAGTAGATAATAGTTGCTCACTTGGGTTATAGATAGAGAAGATGGGGTGCGAGTTTAAATGAAGCATGTAAGTTCCTATTTATAGTCAAATGGAGGCAAAGGGGTTAAGGAACTTATATGATTTGATCAAGACATGTATAAGAGCTAGAATATGATGTGTTGAGGCTATAAAAGGAGTTGTGGAGGTCTAGGATGTAGAGTGAAGGTGTTGGACACCATGGGAGCATGTCGCGACTGATATGAACACAAAAGAGGAGATATGGCTTCAATTTGGACCAAAGAGATGTTGTAGCAGGTGGGTAAGCATCTTGGGATATGTGAGGTAGTCATGGAGGTGCTTGTGTGCAAAGAAGAGTTCAAAATGGGTCAAAATGCAAGCAAAACAAGCCGCGTGTCTGTTTGGGTTATTTTGGGTTCGAACTCACTTTCTAGGCTTATATTTCATGGGCATTGGTCAAAGAATGTTTGAAACATGTCCTTAAGGTTTGTATTAAATCTTATCAATGGAAATTAGCAAATGGTTTGGGTTAAAACGGGTTGAAATTGAGTAAAACAAAAGCCGCGGCATTTTAGGGTAGATTAAAGGGTTTTCCTTTGGGTATTTCATGGCTTATAATCGAGCGTACGTGTCCAAATTGTGGATTTCTGATCTTAAGGTTCGTATTAAAGGATTATAATCAAGGTTTGATAAGTGGTTTGGGTTAAAATGGGTTGAAAATTAGTTAGCAAGGTCGCTGGTCATTTAGGCACGTAAAGGTTCATTAGTGGTTATTCAAGGCTTAACAAACTTTTGTACAGTGCTAGTAAAATGATAGATGATGGATTGTAAACTCATTTAATCTGATTTTACAAAGCACTTGATTAATAGTTGGAGGTTAAAATGTTATAAAAATGACAAAAAGTACACGGGTCAAATGCTCCCATTTTTGGTACTTTAGGGTTCTTCTCGGATTCATTTTGCATATAATTGGAATGAAGAGGAACTTATGGTATGTGTATATGAATTAGGTAAGTTTTATAAATTAAGTTATTACAACTATTTGAGTGTTGGTTAGGGTTAAGATGGATAAAAACCTAGAAACGGTCAGGTATAGAAACTAAGCTTGGTTTTAGGGTTTAGGGTTTTGAATTAGGGTTTTGAGTGTAAAAATATGTATGAGAGTTTATGAATAGAATAATTAGGTTTACACATTGTACATTGAGTGTAGCCAAATCTTGTTTACAAAAGGTGGTGGTGAAGAAATTTAGATGAAAAAACGGAGGTAAAACAACTAAATATGGAGAATCATGCTTAAGGAACTTTGTATATTTGGCTATTTATAAGACTTGTACCTTGACTTGGAGGGAGTTTATATTTTGGCATTTTAAGTCCGTTTTTGGTTATTTTAGCTCGTTTTTAAAGGTACAAGGTATGTGTAATTAAGCACATACCATAGATATATGACACTTTATATAAATAAACTATGTGCAACATATCTTCATCACTAAATAAATTTTAGCTGTTAAAATCAAATAAAGAAACAATAATCTTGCTTGAAATATGTCAATGTTAATCCAAATAGAGATCAATATTACCATTTGCTTATCAAAGAACACTATGCTTTATGCAATATTACCATAACCTAGATCAACCAATCTATAAGTAAAGTCTCAAGCTGTCCACCTCTCTGAACTTTCAAAAGATCCTAAAAATCATGATCATTTATGTGATTATGTCACTACCACTTAAGTTCAGATTTCTTTCAAAGAAAAATGCAACTTACTCATTGTATTCTTCCGCTTGTCTGTCCCCCAACTTTTTTTCTCAAACCAGCCATCTTTCACTGCACATAATTTAATAGAATGTACATGAGAAAAGTCTACAAAATTTGCTAATCTTTACTGATGTTAAGAGTCATGATAACTAACTTGTTTAGAAAAATAACAAAGATAGCTCACCAACACTTATGTAATTGTTAGTACAAAATTCGTGTCGGGTTTAGCAAGGTGTTGAAGTCCTTTGTCGGGCCGGGCCTCCAAGTGACTTGAATGCTTGATCTTGTACCAGAGCAAGAGAAGTGATGATTGTCTGCACAAATGAGAATAAACCGTTAGCCTTACCGCAGGGCGGACCCCGCGATTAAGCAGAAGAGTTACCTGTTGACAAAACAAAATCAACCGAATATGGTTAATCGATACAAATTTATATTCTTTTATTTGTATTAAGTTAATCTCGATTGGATAAGGAATGATTAATAAAAAAGGGTATATGTTTATTACCATTTACCAATTTAACCGTGCCTTCAATCTTTGGCAATCGATGAATTACACTTCATATATAAATTCACCAAAACAAAACTCCATCGCTTATCTTTCTAAGAAAAGATGAACTCATGTCCAAGTGTGATTCAGAAACGGTTTTGAATTGATTAAAAAACTGTAAATTTCAGTTTTAGAATTGAAAACTGATAGGGGAGAAAGTTGTGGAGAATGAGACACGTCACATTTTGTGTACGTGTTATGTGTCACAACCCCCAAACAAACAGGGTTCGGATGGAATACGTATCCGGAGACGTGACGTTATAATATACATCACACAAAGTACAAAGAACGACTACTAATGGGTACGTTTTGAAAATAAACATCGTTGCATTGATAACATAAATTAAGTCGTTACAATACTTATATGATTTAAAAGGGTCAAATGCGGAAGCGTAAATAAGATTTGAAATTTGTCAACTATGTTTAAACAATCGATAAAGATTCTTGAAAACCGGGTCATGCAAGGAGACACCATATAGCAATCAAAGACATCCACAGCTAAGCACCTGAGAAAAACATGCTTAAAAACGTCAACACATAGGTTTAAGTAAAATATTTACGAGGACTAAAAGGATTTAGTAATTTATGTTTCATTTCCAGTATCATGAAAAGTATTTGGTAACTGATATCGTTCAATAAAAGTAGTGTGAATCTCAACGTTTTCGAGTGTGTGTGACTATTGTAACATATACAATATCACACAAAAATGTTTACGATATTACCCTAAGCTCATGACACCGAAGCCTTAACAAGTTGTGTAAATCCTAGTCTTTTAGATTCGTCTCAAATCGATGTTTTGCCAAAACACCCAAGTACTACCTCAAATGAAATGCACCCACTGGCCAATGTACTCATCCAGAATTCCGAGTGGGGGTGTCAACCCCAATAGATCTATTCACAGCATTCGTGCTTACACGAAGTAATTAACGGTTCATGATAGTGTGTACTACGTGGCAATAGGGAAACTTAGGTAATATGTAAAAGTTTAAGGTACTTGCATTCATAGTAAAAGCAACCAACGTATTCATAAAGAGTTTAAAGTATTCATATCCGTAGTAAAAGCAACCAACGTATTCGTAAAAGCTTTAAGTACTTGTATTCATAGTAAAACGAGTGTGAAATCAATCATGTAAACGAGTTTTGCAAACGAGCATATAAATAAGTTTGAAATAATTAGAGTAAACAAGTTTGTAAACGAGCATGTTCTCACCCTAAAATTTATAAGGTTAATATAAAACAAGTAAAACGTGGGGCTATGAACTCACCTTTAGCAAATCATTGAGTGATGGAATAATCAACGAGAGGTATGACGAAATCGAACGACTCTAAACGCGACCTAATTAAAGGGACGCGCTTTAGGAACGAGAAATAAATAACGAAACGTCGTATATGACGCTTATAAAAGAAATAGACATCCATATGTGTTTGTGCTTTAGTTTATTTTAAAAAAATGTGTCTTTACGAACTCATTAGGTTTATATAAACGTTACGTCATTCTTACGAAAAGTTGCCATTTTCGGAAAGTTACTATTTTAGGAAACTTTCTATTTTCGAAAAGTTCTAAATTTCGGGATGTTAATACCGTCCCTTATATTGGTCAAGTCCATAATTCCATAAACGCACTAACGAAACCTAAACGCCTACTTTTCATTTTTATATCGCTAATTCGTACTAACTTATTATTTTTAGTAACGTTCAACGGTATCGCTTTATCATTCTTGTGAAACTCCTAACCCTTCGTAATAAGATCAAATCACTACATTAATATTTTCTAAGGCTTTAGAAACCTAAACGGACCTAACCCGTTTGAAAATGTTTTAATATATAAAATTATATGTCCGAAAATAACTTGACGAAAACTAGATTTCACTCATAAAGCATTTTTAACACAACTTTCACGACTTTGGAAGGGAAACCTCATTTTAGGCCATGTTTGTGTTTTACACTTTGGCCGAAACGGACTCGAAAGGGGTCAAAATGGTCATTTTCGTTTTTGATCCGATCGTATTAAAATCGTTTTGCCAAAAAATGTTTCAAGTTCATTTGAGCGTAACTCGGTCGTTTTAAGTCCGATTTTAGTGTTCGATATATGAAAAACTATCTATACGAAACGAGCTATCTAAAAATTACCTTCTCGACTATTGAAAACATTCTTAAGTGTCCGAAAACCTCAAAACAAAATCGGATCAACAACCCTTTATTTCGCAAACGCCTCTAAAATCCATCCAAACTTCACAATAGTGCTTATTCTAACCTAACCCCGTTCACTACTAAATCAACCATCAAAACCACTCTTAATCTATCCTAATCCCATCTTCATCTTTGTTGCAACACACATATTCCCTCAATCTCACCACAATAACAATATATATTTATAAAAACACTAGAAACTTCATTATTTTTATAAACCCATATAAATACTTTTGAAAATAATAACACAAACACTTGGATATATATTTATTAACTTGATCAATGATCATAAGAAAAGAAAGAAATAAAAGAAAGATCAAGAACACACTTACAAGGTGTGAAGAATCAAGAAAGACACAAGATCTAGCTTAGGAACCTTAGATCTTGAACCCAATAGCAAATCTTACAAAAACCCACTTAATAAATCAAAACTCTAGTTCTTGAACTCTTGCAAAACCCTTAAAATCAAAGAAACCCTTCTTGAAAACACCTTAGATATAAATGAAAATGGTATTGGAATGGTTGAATCTTAGTAGCAATCAAAGTTATGGGAAGTATATATGTGTGTGTGTGAGCCGTAACCACCAAAGAAGAAAAGAGAGAAAAATAAATTTTTGTTGAGGCTATGTGTGTGTGAAATGACCTAAAATCTATAAAGTGAGGTTTATATAGGATGAGAGTTAGGTCTTAAGGGAACCATGGCTCAACCCAAGTGGCTTGAACCCTCCCTTATTCCCTTATAGTCCTTCCGTGGTTCGAATGGCTAACAAGTGAAGAAGGGGGAAGCCGAAATGTATTTCTTGGCTCCAAGATTGAAGATTGGCTCAAATGGCTTATCATAAGTGGTCCAAGCTTTGTAAGAAGATGTTGGGAGAAGTGGGGAAAAAGACAAGCATGTCCCTTTCTAAGCCTTATACATGCATGTGATGGTGTTTGAAATTCAAAATTTTGATTTCTTTTCTTTTTGTTTGAGCAACAAAAATCAAGAGTAAGGGGAGGTTTCAAAATTTTGAAAGTTTTATTAATAGTGGATGATAACTTGAGTTTACATGCAAAGGTGGTGGGTTTTCGGGGTTCCGCTTGACATAAAACGCTAAAAACGCAAAACGCACCCGAAAAACGTAAAAATCATAAACGTAAGTGTACGTAAACTACGTAACACTATAAAATGACTTAAATAAGAATAATAAGAGTAGACTAAACTTAGTCCGGAGTCGGGACGCGTCCGGTGACGATTTTTAGTTTTACGCGAGACAAATTCTCCAAAAATTGTCAGATTCAGACGTAACGTATAAAAGTAAAAAATAATGATCGAAAAAGTTTAAAATAATGACCTGAAATTTACGGGGTGTGACATTATGTTTATTTCTCGGACACGTACTTGTTTAATTATCTTGATTTAATGATGTTATAAAATAGCAGAAGCCAAAAAGCACGCATATAGGCTAGTAAAGAGCATTCATATATTTGAACTTGCCGATAACTCAAGTTCATGCTACATATTGTTCTTATTGATCATATATCTGCACAAATAAAAAAGACTTAGTATTAAAATTTACCAATTATATACCTTTATGGCATCTATCACAATGAAATTTAGACTTATTGTGATACAGTAAAATTATTTGACTTTCATATTATTGATCGTGAAGTAATAAAAAAGGATGGTGGTTTACCTATGATTAGTTCTTTAAAATGAAGGATAAAGGTATGGCATAGAATAACACAAAATGAAGGAGAAGTAATAAAAAAGGATGGTGGTTTACCTATGATTAGTTCTTTTAAATTTTTGAGTTTTACAACTCTTCCCCTCTAAAAGAAAATTTCGTCCTCGAAATTGAAATAGGAAGATTAAATGATACGTACCGAATAACGAAAAGAAATGCGGATAACTAGCTCGCATAGATTCCTCGGTCTCCCAAGTAGCTTCACGCTCGGGATGATTCTTCCAAAGAATTTTAACGAACGGAATGGTTTATTTCGCATGACTCGATCCTGACGGTCTAAAATTTTCTCAGGCTCCTCGACAAAAGACAAATCTTCACGAATCTGATCTAACGGATACGAAACCACATGAAGCGGGTGATATTTGTAACCTCTCAGAAGCGATACATGAAACACATTATGCACATGAGATAATTGCGAGGTAACGCCAAACGATAGGAAACTTCACCAATACGATCTAAGATTTCAAACGGACCAATAAAGCGCGGACTCAATATTCCTTTTATACCAAAAGGTCGAACAACCCTACACGGATATACCTTAAGAATAATTGACGCTAAGAACCCTTCACAACTTTAAGAAATTAACGTTTGAGATTTGAGAGCAGAGGTGATTTTGATGGGCTTACCAGGCTGAGAGCCATGGTAAATGAATTCAAGATTGTTCAGTCGCCAAAGATGACACGTTTTGTATGACATTCGATTGTAGCTTGATGCTCAGTCAACCAATTCATACCAGGAATAATATCGCAAATTATTTCCCATTGATGTAGAAATAGATAAAGCAACATCTAATGGTGTAGAGGGGACTTAATATGTTCAGAAAATGTAAGAGAAAGCACAGAATGTGTCGCGCCGGTCATACATAGAAAGAGTTCCCGAAACGGTACCTGAAGATTAGCCGCGTGATCCTTGGTCAAAGAAAATACTTGCCCCTTTGCAGCAAATGAAACAGCGAAGACAATTCAGAGTTGAGATCAAAATACGAAAGGAAGCGATCATATCAAAAGGAAGCCTAATGTTTACCCAATCCTCACAGGTCATAACCTAGGTTTTACAAGGCTCAACCGGGCTCTGATACCATAATTGTAACATCCCGCTCTGATAAAGAGACCAAGAGTCACATTATGGTGTCATATCAGAACATATATAAAAGCAAGCGGAAAACTTTATTAATTTAAAATACCAAGTCATGAAATAAAATGACCTCCAAAAGTATTAAACTTCCAACAAAGTCTGAATAGAAGAAAATCTTCAAACGAAAGGGTCTTAAACATAAATCCAAAACAATAGGGAAACTAATAAGGGTTGGTCCTCTAGAAGCTTCCTACACTCATCACTCATATCCCAGCTTCCCGCTTAGTATCTGCCGCAAGAAAATAAAATGCGGCTGAGCTAACGCTCAGTGAACCGATATAATAACAACAACGGTAATAAGATAAAAGAATGAACGAAATGGATCACAGAAACCAGCTAAAAAAACTCATAACGATATATAAAGCAATAATTAAAAATTAAATAACAAGGAGTGCCCACAACTCCCACAAATGTCTAAAACTGATACAGAATAGACCCTAAACATATATATCAAATAGTCCACATAAATCAAAATGTACACATGTTATGCATTCCCTATGGACCAAATGTGATATGGGTGTATTGCACACACACAACCCTTCACCCTGAACTTAATGGAAACAAAGTACCTAAGATCCTCATATGCTCCCTGCAAAACAAATTCATATCCATATACACAAACAATGACGAGTGTACACACATATATAATCTATTAATAATCAAATGCTCAAACAAAAGGGAACGCCGTGGACTAATCACACCGCCACAGATAGTGTCATGCCATTGGTGCATCAATGACATGGTCATGGTACCTCCATGACTAGTTCAAATAGCTCGGGCAAGATTTAGGCAAAAGATATAAGTGAACAAGATACTAATAATCAAATCAAGATAACGGATCTAATCTCATATTTAAACAAGGATCAACAGAATCATAATTGCGAATATCAAATCAAACGGATTATCGATGAATATCAAATGGATCATGAGAACGGATAACAAATCAAAACGATTTATGCAAACTTCAAAGTACTGAACCAAATGAAATCACGTCAATGAGGTGTCCTTACTAAAAGGACGGAATATATGTACCTTAACGAACAAGCAAAGGAGAGAACGAACACGAAGACAAAAGATCACAACCTCTTCACTAAATCTACAAGAACCCATGATTACATAACCTAATCTAATCATATTTTATATAAGTTATATTCCCAAACCTTAAAATCTTACCCATAAATAGAGTTTAAGTTACCTAAATAGGATTCCTAAATTCCAGAATCGGTCTAGTTTATAAGGTAAGTTTCCAAATTAAAAGACCCATAAAAACAGACCCTTCTACAAAATATACCAAAAATTACGAAGTTCCCAAAATATATATTATCCCTGATTTTTGTTGTTTATTTCAATTACATACCCCTTTTACCCGGTTACCAAAACTGATCCCCGAAATTGATGCTGATAGAACCTTTCGCAGAAAATTGACGGCGTATTTACCCTACTTAGACCAACTCCGCAAAATCTCAAAAAATCATGGACGTAAAGCAATAACAGGTGGTTTTTTAACCAGATAAAAATTAGAGTCAAATCCTTATGTGTTTCGAATAAACAAATCAACACTTATTCATAACAACTGAAATTTTCGGCCAGAATCTGCATTTTTGACACTTAATCTTATATCCTTTAAAAATCAACCTTCCTTACCTTCAAAAAATATAAACTCAACTTAATTCCATATCGACCTAACTCATTGATTTAACTTTAGTGAGTGGTTGAGTTGTTGCTCAATAATCATGTTAAAACCATTTTTTATCATCAAAATACACCCCGTTAAACATGACTAAAATTTTGCCCAGAAATTTTAAACATAAAAACCTTAACTTTCACCAATCAAAACAAACCCTAAGGTTCTAATCTTGTAGTTTCTTATTAATTACACCATTAATGATATCTAGGGTTTCATAACATGTTATTACACCATTTTAAGAAGATTAAGCCATACAAATTAACAAGATTAAGAACACATGTTTTCTTTACAATCTTTTAGGTTTTTATGAAAACTTCATATGTGAATCATGAAATACAAAGATGAAATAAGGAACATTGAATACTTACGAAGATTAAGATGGATACATAAACAAGAACACCACACCAAGAACACCAAAGAATTGTACCAAGAACACCAAAGAATTACACCACAAGCACCAAAACTTGAATAACCAACCGGAATCACCTATACCTTCTTCTTCCTTGCAACTTCTATGGATGAATACACAAGTTTTTGGAGTAAAGTTTTTGAGAGAATAATGGTGAAGAGGAGTGAATATGGCCGACCATATGAGAAGAAAAGGGAAGGGAAGACACAAATAACTTTCTTGCAAAATTAAAAGATTTGATCTCCTTTTTCCTACACTATTTTCCTAAAATAAGCTAAACTTCAAAAATAAAATATTTTGGTAAATAATACCCCATAGAGGCCGGCCTAAATGAAGGAAAAGAGGGTGGACAAAATAATTTTTTTTCATTTTTAAAGATTACACAATATTTGCTAAAAACCTTTTTACTCTTATTTCTTAAAATATGTTTTATATACAAAAAGGAAAGTAAATAAACAAAATAACAAAATCAAAAATATATTTCTAGGGGGAGCGGATTTATGTATATAAATTAGGGATTTTTTTTTAAAACGATATATCTTATATTATAACTTAATAATACACAATTAATTATAACCTAAGATTTTAATTCTAAATACTTATTATTAAACTTTAGGTTATATTTCAAATTAACAAAATAAAATGAAATTCAAATTTTTGGGTTTTACAACTCTTCCCCTCTAAAAGATTAAATGATACGTACCAAATTACGAAAAGAAATGCGGATAACTAGCTCGCATAGATTCCTCGGTCTCCCAAGTAGCTTCACGCTCGGGATGATTCTTCCAAAGAATTTTAACGAACGAAATTGTTTTTTATTTCCGCATGACCAAATCCGACATCTAAAATTTATCTCAGGCTCCTCGACAAAAGACATATCTTCACAATCTGATCAAAACGGATACTAAACCACATGAAGCTGAGTGATATTTTGTATCTCTCCAGAACGATACATGAAAACACATTCTCACAATAAGATAATTGCGGAGGTAACCCAAACATAGGAAACTTCACCAATACGATCTAAGATTTCAAACGGACCAATAAAGCGCGGACTCAATATTCCTTTTATACCAAAAGGTCGGAACGGGCCCTACATGATATACTTAAGAATAATTGACACGAAAACCCGTCTCCACTTTAAGAAATTAATGTTCGAGAATTGAGAGCGCAAGGTGATTTTGATGGGACTTACCAGGCGGAGAGCCATGGTAAAATAATTCAAGAATGTCCAAGATCGCCAAAGACACTCTTATGACATTCGATTGTAGCTTGATACTCAGTCAACCAATTCATACCAGGAATAATATCGTAAATTATTTCCCATTGGTGTGGAAATAGATAAAGCAACATCTAATGGTGTAGAGGGGACTTAATATGTTCAGAAAATGTAAAGAAACACTAGAATGTGTCCGCACATTGAACGGTCTTACATTAGAAAGAGTTCCAAAACTACCTGATGAGTTAAGCCGCCTGATCCTTGTCAAAGAAGAATACTTGCCCCATTAGCACAAATGAAAAGAGAAAGAAATTTTTAGTTAAGATCCAAATACGAAAGGAAGCTGATCAGATCAAAAGGAAGCCTAATTTCTACCACATCCTCACAGGTCATAACCTAGGTTCTAGAGGGCTCAACCTGGCTCTGATACCATAATTGTAACATCTCGCTCCGATAAAGAGACCAAGAGTCACATAGTATTAAAATTTACCAATTATATACCTTTATGGCATATATCACAATGAAATTTAGACTTATTGTGATACAGTAAAATTATTTGACTTTCATATTATTGATCGTGAAGTAATAAAAAAGGATGGTGGTTTACCTATGATTAGTTCTTTAAAATGAAGGATAAAGGTATGGCATAGAATAACACAAAATGAAGGAGAAGTAATAAAAAAGGATGGTGGTTTACCTATGATTAGTTCTTTTAAATTTTTGGGTTTTACAACTCTTCCCCTCTAAAAGATTAAATGATACGTACCAAATTACGAAAAGAAATGCGGATAACTAGCTCGCATAGATTCCTCGGTCTCCCAAGTAGCTTCACGCTCGGGATGATTCTTCCAAAGAATTTTAACGAACGAAATTGTTTTATTTCGCATGACTCAATCCTGACAGTCTAAAATTTTCTCAGGCTCCTCGACAAAAGACAAATCTTCACGAATCTGATCTAACGGATACGAAACCACATGAAGCGAGTGATATTTGTAACCTCTCAGAAGCGATACATGAAACACATTATGCACATGAGATAATTGCGGAGGTAACGCCAAACGATAGGAAACTTCACCAATATGATCTAAGATTTCAAACGGACCAATAAAGCGCGGACTCAATATTCCTTTTATACCAAAAGGTCGAACGGCCCTACACGGATATTACTTAAGAATAATTGACACTAAGAACCCTTCACAACTTTAAGAAATTAATGTTCGAGATTTGAGAGCAGAGGTGATTTTGATGGGCTTACCAGGCTGAGAGCCATGGTAAATGAATTCAAGATTGTTCAGTTGCCAAAGATGACACGTTTTGTATGACATTCGATTGTAGCTTGATGCTCAGTCAACCAATTCATACCAGGAATAATATCGTAAATTATTTCCCATTGGTGTAGAAATAGATAAAGCAACATCTAATGGTGTAGAGGGGACTTAATATGTTCAGAAAATGTAAGAGAAAGCACAAAATGTGTCGCGCCGGTCATACATTGAAAGAGTTCCCGAAACGGTACCTGAAGACAAAATATCACAACCTCTTCACTGAAACTACAAGAACCCATGATTACATATCATTATCTATCTTATTTTATAAGTTTTATCACTTGATCTTACCATAAATAGAGTTTAAGTGACCTAATTAGGATTTCCTAAATTTTCAGAATCTGTCTAGTTTTTAAGGTAAGTTTCCAAGCTTAAAAGACCTATAAAAACACCTTCTAAAAATATACCAAAAATTACAGAGGTTCCCATATATGTATAATATATCCCTGATTTTTGGTTGATTTTATTTCCATGTTTACATACCCCTTTTACCTTTGTTACCAAAACTGATCCCGAAATTGATCTGACAGAACCTTCGAAAAGTTGACGCGTATTTACCCTACTTAGACAACTCCGAAAAATCTCAAAAAAATCCTGGACGTAGCTAATATCATGTGGTTTTACCAGCTAGAAAATTAGAGTCTAACTCCTTATGGTTTTCGAATTAAAAATCAAACACTACAACTGAAATTTTCGGCCAGAATCTGCATTTTTGACACTTAATCTTATATCCTTTAAAAATCAACCTTCCTTACCTTCAAAAAATATAAACTCAACTTTTCCATAAACTAGACTCATTGAATTTAACTTTAGGCTCAAGAATCATGTTAAAACCAATTTTTATCATCAAAATACACCCCGTTGAACTTGACTAAAATTCTGCCCAGAAATTTTAAACATAAAAACCTTAACTTTCACCAATCAAAACAAACCCTAAGGTTCTAATCTTGTAGTTTCTTATTAATTACACCATTAATGATATCTAGGGTTTCATAACAT
Source organism: Tanacetum coccineum (assembly GCA_026074375.1). Classification (NCBI taxonomy): domain Eukaryota; kingdom Viridiplantae; phylum Streptophyta; class Magnoliopsida; order Asterales; family Asteraceae; genus Tanacetum; species Tanacetum coccineum. Next base: position 55,169 of record BQNB010028716.1, read on the forward strand.
GTTATTACACCATTTTAACAAGATTAAGCCATACAAATTAACAAGATTAAGAACACATGTTTTCTTTACAATCTTTTAGGTTTTTATGAAAACTTCATATGTGAATCATGGAATACAAAGATGAAACAAGGAACGTGGAATACTTACGAAGATTAAGATGGATACAAGAACAAGAACACCAAAGAATTGTACCAAGAACACCAAATAATTACACCACAAGCACCAAAACTTGAATAACCAACCGGAATCACCTACACCTTCTTCTTCCTTGTAACTTCTATGGATGAATACACAAGTTTTTGGAGTAAAGTTTTTGAGAGAATAATGGTGGAGAAGAGTGAATATGGCCAGCCATATGAGATGAACAAGGAAGGGAAGACACAAATAACTTTCTTGCAAAATTAAAAGATTTGATCTCCCTTTTCCTACACACTTTTCCTAAAATAAGCTAAACTTCAAAAATAAAAGATTTTGGTAAATAATACCCCATAGAGGCCGGCCTAAAGGAAGGAAAAAGTAGGGGACAAAATATATTTTTTTTCATTTTTGAAGATTACACAATATTTGCTAAAAACCTTTTTACTCTTATTTCTTAAAATAGGTTTTATAAACTAAAGGAAAGTAAATAAACAAAATAACAAAATCAAATATATTTCTAAGGAGGAGGGGGCGGATTTATGTACATAAATTAGGAAGGTTGTATTTTTTTTTGAACTACATATCTTATGTTATAAATTAATAATACACAAATAATTATAGCCTAAGGTTTTAAAGACTAATTATTCAAACTCAGGTTATGTTCAAAATAGTGAAATAAATATATAAACCAAATTTTTGGGTTATACAAGAACTCACCTTGATACAATGCCTTTCTCATTTATGCTAATGTACCCGAAATTTACATGCAACAGTTCTGGCTCACGATCAAGAAGGTCAAGAGATCTTCTTTTTATCAGTTTGATATTGATAACAAGACATGTCAGATTGATGTTGAACTGTTTAGAGAGATTCTTGATATATGCCCAAGAATTCAGAATTAAGAATTCAGCAAGGGCCAACTGAATCATATCTCCAAAATATATGTTGACCACATGCATCAACCTTGGAGAACCTTTGGAGCTATCATAAACGTATGCTTATCGGGGAAGACGTTGAGCAATGACAAACTCCATCAAGAATTGGAATGTTGTGAGGCATTTTCCACAAGGCGAACGTTGA